>JALNIO010001995.1:421-40949 GCA_023509875.1 Rugonectria rugulosa | reverse complement strand
CGTTTCCATCTGACTCTACCAGCACGAATGTGGCATGCCCCTGTACGTACTTTCTCGCAGAGAACCTGGAAGCTTGGATGATATTAATAAAAAGACTTGGGAGAGTCGATACTTGGATATATCTACCGATATAGTCGACCTATCACATCTGAGGTAACTTCAAGGTAACTCAAAAGTAACCAAAGGTCAGGCACTTTACCAATACTGTGGGGCATCACTTAACGCGTCCCTCCCAATCCATTGTCCGACCGCGTTCCCCCAGCCAATATCACAACCCCAAGTCAACATCACATTCAAATTGTTTCCCCCCAAAGAGTCTTCCTACCCGTTTCCTTTCTCGAAAACCGAAAACAATGGCTCCCACCGAGGCAGAGATCCTGACCAATTACCTCATCCAACCCTCCAGCCTCCCCTCCATCACGACCCTGGACCAGTTCAAGGCCCTCTTCCCCCGACCGCTGCAGTCCTCGCCCCAGGTGCGCTCGCTGTACCGCGACCTCCAGGCCCAGCGCAGCGCGGTGCTCGACGGCGTGGCGGGCAGCATCGCCGACGAGGTCAAGCGCGGGAACGTGATGCGCAAGGAGGTCATCCGCGCGAGGAGGGAAGCGGAGCGGCAGGACGGCGACGTAGAGGTGGAAATGGAGCGTGCTGTTCGTACTTATTCCCCTTCTCCTAACCCTTCTTTATTCTTCTCCCTTGAAATTGCGCCAGTAGCAATGATGGCTAATTAGTGTAGTTGTTTGGAGACGTGTCCGGCGCCAAGACGGCAAAACACAGTCTCTCTTCCATCATCCCCGAGTTGGATGGCGCAACCAGCGCTCTCGAGGCCGAGATCGAAAGACTCAAGGAGGAAGAAGCGGGACTCCTCGAGTCCGTCAAGCAGACTATTGGCGGCCTAAGCGATCTACGGTACGGAAAGTTCTCGAACAGCCAAATCACAGACGAAATCATAGACGGCCTCAAAAACGTAGAGGAGGCGTGCAACAGCAAATCGTGATAACCAGGGTATTTTATTACATATAATGCTCGTTCATGCAGCAGGTGCGCAAAACAAAATACTAACCCAAGTCGTTTCCAGGCTGATCATGTCAATAGCCTCATATCGCAGATCCCATCAGATATCAGATGCATCCCCCATCATTATCAGGAAAGCAGCCCATAAAGCACCATCATTCATGCATTCAACCTAGTGTTACAACATGCCCTTTTTATGAGGGGGGAGCGGGTCGAGCTCGAGCATCCCGGTTAGCCTGACCTTGCACGCGGTTGGACCTGATTGGTGTTAGCATCACCTACTCAAGTTGAAACAAATTTGGGGGACTTGCATCATGGTTCGGCTGACGAAAGAAACAACCAGCATAAAGAGCCAGTTGGGGATCAAACCAAAAGCCCACATGAGGTAGCCAAAGGGGACGGCAAGACCCCATTCAACGGCGACGCCATGGAAGGGATGGAACCAGCCGTGCTCAAGGATCTTGAACTCCTCCTTGCTGCCCGACTCGTACAGCTTGACCAAGTCGTCCGCGGTGGTGGTTGTGACGTTGAGCCTCTTCTTGTAGACATCGACGGCGGCCGGGGCAGGTAGCACCTCGAAGGCGAAGAGGTTGGGGACACCGGTGGACCAGGTGTTACAAAGGATAGGCTGGTCGTCGCAGTTTAGGTAGCCTACGTGAGGAGCCTTGTCGAGGAGAGCAAACTTTGCGGCAGCTTCCCTGAAAGCAGTCTCGACCTGTTCACAACGACCTATTTATTGAGTATTAACTTGTGTTCCAGAATAATGCGCCAGTCAAGACAAGGGCCGTAGACCATATATCTCGAACGTGGAACCAGGTAGGAAGTGTCATACCATAGCAAGTCTTGTTGCGACCAGAAACCAGCACCCACCACTCCTCGGGAACTGTTGCTTCGGGGGCGACGGGCTCGTAGAGAGTATCCCGCCAGTTCTCGAGGGTCAAGGTGGACAGCTTCAGAGCGCCAGCTTTAGCCTCGGCGGCAGCGACGGGATCGTGAGTGCCGGGGTTGGGCAGGTAAAGGACGGCTTGGTCGAGGACACTTCGAACTTGGGTTCTGATCTGGTCGACGGGATCCTGAGCGGCGGCGAGAGCGGGCAGAGCCGCAACCATGGTAGAGGAGAAGCGCATGATGAAGGGGGTGAGAAAAGAAACTGCGCGTATGGTCAATGACAGCAAGAACAAAGGCTGGAAAAGTCAATGAACGAGGAGCAGTGGGAGATGTTTAAGAGAAGAAGCTGTCCCTGGGTCGGAATTCAAAGGTGGAAGATGGAAAGTGGAGGACGGGTACCGACTGATGTGCGAAGCTAAGGACGCGCTCCCTTCATTTGGAGAAGGGATCGAGGATGGAGAGATGAGGGTAAAGGGCAGAGTGATTAAGTGATTACTTACTATGTACGTGGTACGTCAAAAAAGTATTGAATAATTAGAAGATGAAAGGAAGATTGAATTTACAATTCCAAGACAAGCGATACCATTATGTAGAGGACACGGGGTGGAGGTGTGCGGAAGAACGAAATTGGCCGTCGGGGGATTGGGGGAGGGTCCCCTTGCTACAATAATGTTGGGGTCGGTCGACGTTGGTGCGAACAGGCAGCCTACCCTGGCGACAGGACAGGATAACCTACAGTAATAATCCCTACGAATCAGGTCGAGATTAACCGGACCAGAAAGACTTGGCGGTTCAGGAGGCTTTATCAATGCGACTACGACGTAGACGAGGATACGGAGTAGGGAGTAGAGAGACGGTGGTTCTGTGGTCAGTACGAATACGCTCTGGAGAAGCGGACTACCAGAGGATGAGTTTCGTCATCTCAACCAAGTACAGTGTCAAGGTGAATAATAAAGGTATTTACCTGTACATGATTCTTCTATTCCAGCTGTTTTTTCAAGGTCTTCAAGCACGATCAAGGCAATGATGGTGTACCTCCCTAACTACCTAGGTACCTACCTATATAATGCCCATCCGTTGATGCTGCAGCTTGACAGCCAGCAAACGCCTCCCAGCGAGCCAATGGTTCAACGAGCCAAGCCCATGCTGCAGGCACGTCTTCTTCGGGGAAACAAGGCAGATGCCACCTACACCATGGTTCGTCCACCTCCTCTTTAGCGTGCGTCGACCCAGGTTCCAGGTCGAGTGGTCCCGGTCCCGGTCACCTCTCCCGCCATCCTGGTCGTCAATTCAGCATCTGCTCCCCACAGTACCCAGTCAAGTAGTGCTACTGACCAGTGGCAAGGGCAGCTACCCGGGCTACTGAGGCTCATACATACCCGGCGGTTCTACATTGTTCCGAGTCGCGTTAAGCTTCCACGCGCATTGCCTAAGGCAGTCATCTCCTAGCACTCATGCATTACCAGTCAGTTACCAGTTGACAGACATTAACCTTAAAGTAAGACTGCGATTTTGTTTCGAGTCAACGTCTCGTCTGCAGCATCGTCTACAGCATCGTCTGCAATTGTGTACTTGTCCTAGATTATATCTGTCTTTGAAGTTCTTTTCCATCCCTGTCCATCCGTACTTCTCCCGACCCCCCAAGTATCGAGTGCCTTAATCCACGAATTCGGAAGCATCACGATGAATCCGCAGATGGGCCAGCAGGCTCCTGGCGGGCAACAGCCCCAAGCCCAGGTGCCGCGAAACCCACCCATGTACACTCCGAACCATATTCGAACCTTGCCGACCCTGAGCGAAGAGGAAAAAACAAAATACGAGCAAGGTCTCCAGACTCTGTGGAGCAGGTTCAACGGCTCTGCCCAGAATTCTCCCGAACAGCTCGCCGCGAAGCAGAAGATAGTAGAGTTCTCTCGGATGCTGGTGACGAAGATTCAGGGTCGGAGAGCTCAGCAGGCCCAACAGTTTCAACAACAGCAACAGCAACAGCAACAACAGTCGCAGCAGCAACAAGTCCAGACGCAACAACAACCGCAGACTCAGCAGCAAGGTCAAGCCACCCAGCAACAAGCCCAGCCTCGCCCACAACAAGTACAGCAGAATGCAGGTCAGGTGCCCGGCCAACAGCAGCAGCAGCAGCAGCAGCAAAATACTACAAATGGTGCCGCTGGCGCAGCAAGATCGAATGGACAAAACCCGACAGCCCCAAACCAAACCCGACCAACTATACCTCCGCACATTCTCTCACACGTCAGCAAAATGACATTCAGGGCACCGGCAACTTTTGCGGACAAACCAACGGAAGCAGCGAAATGGCTCGAAGAAATGAAGGATCGTTATGCGCGGGCCTTGATGACGATGGAAAGCAGCAAGCAAAAGGTTGCACAAATCGATAAACTTATCAACGACCGAGCAGCAAATGGGACACCGCTTAAAGAGGAGGATTTACGGCACGTTCAAATTAGGAAAGAACAACAGCTCAAGATACACCAGGATGCTTTCAAATGGGTTGATAGTGTGAGAAAATCTCAGGGAAACCTCCAAGCAACGAATCAACAAAATCAGAACGGCACTGCTCCGGCTACCCAGTCTGCTCAGCAGCAGCAGCAGCAACAGCAACAACAACCTGCCCAGGCCCAGGTCCAGGCCGCACAGGCACAAGCACAAGCACAGGCACAGGCGCAGGCACAGGCGCAGGCGCAGGCTCAGAGCCAACAAAATCAACAGTCACAAGCTCAGGCACAACAAGTTCAGGGACATCAACAGGCCCAGCTCCAGAACAATGCCCAAAACACGCCTCAGGCGATAGGCCAGAATGCTACGGCACCCGTCAACGCTGCCCTAGAAGCCGCAAAACAGCAGGCCGCTGCTGGCAGAGCTTCTCCTGCCGTCGGTCCGCAGACAGCTGCGCAACAGGCTCGTCAAGTGCATGCAACCCCGCAACCAGTACCGCAACCCAAGGTCCAGCCCCAACCTATGATCAAGCAAGAACCAACGCATCCTACACCCGTCAACACCGCGATGGCTTCCAACGCCGCTCAACAGCAGCAGGCGCAGGCCGGTACGCCAACCCAGCAAGCGGCGCGAGTGCAGACACCACAACAGGCAGCAACTCCTGTCACGGCTGGCGGTCCAACCCGTGCGCTCAGCCATTCCGCTGCGATGAACCTTGCCAACCAAAGAGCCGCGAGCACGCCTGGAAGCGCTCCTGTACCACCGGGACAACAACCCAACTCCGGAACCCCGACTCCGGCCGCCGGTGTGAATCAGAGTCTCATGGGTTCGAGCGTTCCGCAACAGCAAGGACATCCACATGCCCATCCCACACAGCCTCAGCAACAGAACAGCATGCCGTCCAAGATGCCGATTCCAAAACAGCTTCCGGAGAAGGCGACAGCTGTTCCCCAAGGTGTGGCAGTTGGCGGAGGCGTCAACACCGGACGACCAACCATATCCCAAGGAAGTGGTACGCTCGGAGGTGTCATGAATCAACCCCCCATTAACCGCATCCCCGCATATAATCATGAAGCCGAGGGCGACCATGTCCTGAGCAAAAAGAAGCTGGACGAACTCGTCAGGCAAGTGTGCGGAGGGACCGGTGAAGGTGATGGGAACCTTCTTACCCCTGAAGTCGAAGAGGTGCGTATCCAGGAGACGTTTTTCAAAGTCGAGAGTTATATGACGCTAATCTGATGTAGAATGTATTGAACATGGCAGATTCCTTTGTCGATAATGTCCTGAGCGCGGCATGCAAAAACTCCAAGGAGCGAGGCTCCAAGGTCCTCGAGATCCGAGACATCCAGCTGGTCCTTGAGCGAGCCTACAATATCCGGGTTCCTGGATACTCGTCGGATGAATTACGCACTGTTCGCAAGGTGCAGCCTTCATCTGGTTGGATCGCGAAGATGAGCGCAGTACAAGCTGCCAAGGTTATGCCAGGTAAAAACGACTAAGACTGAGATGGCCATAACGTATCAAGGTTAGGGGCTACGATGACTGCGAAAATGGCGGTTTGGTTCTTACGGAAACGGCGTCAAGGGTTATACCATGTCTTCCAAAACGGGTGGTTCTTGTATGGGTTAGGTGATTAGTCATTTTCTCGAGCAATTTCCCAAATAGCAATGCGCAAATTCGGAAATTCTCAGTTCTAAGGCGAAGCTTGGGGGGGCATGATTCTGTTTCAATGATCTGGTGTAATTGTTGCAATCGATGAGTGAAGCAATAATTCTAGGAATGTAAAGACACGACGGGCTATATAGACGCCAGAAGCCTGCGTACAGCGTACCTACGTACTTTGTAGACTTGCTATCGTCGCCTTTGGCCTTCAAGAAGGTTGTCGATTCTGTAGGTGGTCATGCATCGAGGCTGGTCATGCAGAAATAGCCGAATTATTATTCGCCGTCTCATCGAAGACTCTGGGTCGGATTTGAGACTAAAGTTATCACTAAATACCTAGGGTGAAACGATGTGCAGCAAGCCATAATGATGGGGGTAGCACATGTGTTGCTGCATCTTCGCTTTACACTGACTGCTTGGTCGGTTTGTCACCTGCGTGAGGTTGCATCTCTTCCCTGGGGCTTGGGACAATACGTCCAGAGCTGAGATGACTACGTGTACGCGATTTTGTATTTTTGAAAGCTTCAAAGAGTCTGTTATCGCGTGCTAGTATCTAAGTGGTGGTTGATGATGGGGGTATGATGAGGTGCTATGGGAAGCACGTGGTTGGACTCGGTATGCACCGAGGAGCAGGTGTGTGCTACAAACCATACAGATGACAGTATTAGTTAGCGTACCTACATAGATAGAGTCACGGCCTCCATATGGAGAGAAGTTGGGAGATGAATAAAGGAGATGCAGGTGATTTATTTTTGTAAGGGACCTTACTGTGAGCTGAGCTTGATGTTGACAAACATCCCCTTGTCCGTAGGCCAGCTAATGGTAGAGACGCCCCAAAGCCCCAGAGGCCTAGAGCAGCGCAGCGACTCGTCCCAAGCCCGGTCGTAGGCAACATCGAAAACGTCACTGCTGGTGGATCCACCTCAAGAGCGACGCCTTAACAATTTCGCCCTCCAAATGGGACAGCAAGGTAGTACTCGGTACCTGACCCTCCGCTAAATTTTGCAGTGCAACTAAGTACCCATCCGCCTCGCCCTGTCGCTTGTTGGTGCTGTGCTGCTACTGCTCCGTGGTAGGCAGGTACCCAGATAGCCCGCCCCAATCTGGGAGCTTCGAACCTTCCTGCACTCTTCCCACGCAATCGAAACCAACGATCCACCACGACCACCTCTCATCAACATCCACCACACCCAACCGCCAACACTCCCAACACCTCTCTCTACTGATCAGCTGCGTGTCCCGTAGCGCATCTGGACACTTTCCCTTTCTCTCTTCCCCCCTTTCCTTCTGCAGCGTCCACATTGTGCCACGCAGACGCCGCGACGAGCCGAACCGCCGCGGTCGACTCACGGGATACTCTGTTGCTCTGTCATCAAGAGATCCAACAACCCTAGACCACCCCCCATTCTCGATAGCCACACACACAAGCCATGCCCAGCAAGACGCCGCGCGGCAACGGGAACAAGCCCGTGCAAAACGGCCTCCCGAACAAAAAGGACGTGGAGATGACGGACGCCGCCAAAAACAAGGGCAAGAAGGGCGCCAAGGACGGGGACGAGGAGATGACGGTCGTTGTGCCGCCTTCCAAGACGTCGAAACAGTCTTCCAAGGCACCTGCAGATGCCGAGGGCGATGTGGACATGGATGTAGACAATGAGGAGGTTGAGGATAAGGTCGATCCCGTCGCCCAAACCGTCGCAGGTAAGTACAGCTTTGGCGGCGATAGTCGTCATGTTTGCTCGCATTGGCTAACTGGCAACCTCTCCGACAGATATCAAGAGCAACTTTGCCTTGTTAGACCGTGCCGTTGCCTTGTTCGATGCTCGATTCTCCCTCCGTGCCCTACGATCTATTTCCATTATTCGCAAGCGCCTGACGCCCGATATCCTCGCCCAGGTCATTGTCGATACATTCCCCGCCACCGTCGCATCGGGAAACATTGCCAAGCAACTTCTCGTCGCCATCGACCGCGAGAGTGTTCAACTCAAGTCTGGAGCTGAAATGGAGGTTGACTCCGACTCAGCCAAGACTCCTCCGAAAAACGGCTCCAAGAAGGAGAGCAAGGAGATTATTCCCGAGATCGACATCTTCCTTGGTATCCTCACCCAGGTTCACCTTCTTGATTCGAAGCAGTTCCAGCGTGGTGTCGAATTCTCGCAGACTTTGGTCGACCGAGTTCAGGCATTGAACCGCCGCACTCTTGATTCTTTGTCAGCGAAGATTTACTTTTATTACTCTCTCTTCTGCGAGCACATTGCCCCTCTGCCTCCTTCACCTCAGTCTCCCGTCGTCTCTATCCGACCTACCCTTCTGGCCGCACTTCGAACCGCCGTGCTACGAAAGGACGTTGATACTCAGGCTTCAGTCATTGTGCTGCTGCTTCGCAATTACCTATCTACCTCTCACATCAACCAGGCTGACCTCCTCGTTTCTCACACCCAGTTCCCCGAGAATGCCGTGAACAACCAGGTAGCCCGGTTCCTCTACTACCTTGGTCGTATCAGGGCCATCCAGCTCCGTTACACCGAGGCTCATGAGCATCTGACTGCCGCCACTCGCAAGGCGCCTTCAAGCAGCTGCGCCCTGGGCTTTTCTCAAACGGCAACCAAGCTCCTGTTGGTAGTTGAACTATTGATGGGTGATATCCCCGATCGCGCCACTTTCCGACTGCCCACCATGGAGATTGCCCTGCATCCCTATTTCCTGCTGGTGCAGGCTGTTCGTGTGGGTAACCTGGAAGACTTCGAGACAGTCATTGCCGATCACGCCGATACGTTCCGACGAGACGGCACCTACAGCTTGATCCTGCGCCTGCGGCAAAATGTCATCAAGACTGGTATCCGCATGATGTCGTTGTCCTACTCACGAATTTCCCTCCGTGACATCTGTATCCGTTTGCAGCTCGGTAGCGAGGAGTCTGCAGAATACATTGTTGCCAAGGCTATCAGAGACGGCGTCATTGAGGCTACGCTAGATCGAGAGCGAGGCTTCATGAAGAGCAAGGAGGTGGGTGATGTTTACGCCACCCGCGAGCCAGGCGAGGCTTTCCACGATCGAATCCGAGCCTGCCTCGCGCTTCACGACGAGAGCGTAAAGGTATGTATCTCAAATTATCCTCGACAGCATTGTCAAACTAACATGTCTGGTTCCAGGCCATGCGCTTCCCCATGAACCAGCATCGTCTCGAGCTCAAGAACGCTCAGGAGGCACGAGAGCGCGAGCGAGAGATGGCCAAGGAGATACAGGAGGGCGATCTTGATGATGATGACATTGGTGGGGAGTTTGAAGGCATGTAAAATGTTTGCTGCGTCACAATAAGATGGAATAACTTCTTCGCACTTGCTCTGGACATTTTCCAAGGTGCATTCAGTGTTGGTGCGGGAGTGCTTGGCAGGTTTCTCTTGGCTGGATGATTTCTGCTGATCACGTTACGGCCGGGTTCTCGGAGAGACAGGAGGGTCTGTTTCCTGGGCTTTTGCTATAGAGGCGGAGAATGGTTGGGGTGCAATGGGTAATCGATTCCCCCGACGTGTATTAGATGGTATGCGAAGGGGATTGCGAGGGGTGGGGGAGGTAGTAAGGAGTACGCACGTATATTTTACTGTGTATTATTAGGTGTGATTTTGATCTGAAGTTGATGCGCATGTCGGGGCTTATACACAGGTACCCCAGAACGGAATGTACATGGTCAGTGATGGTATCAATCTTGTATACACAGTTTCGCGCCTGGCAGCTCGTCACTGGTCAGGCAAGGTGAAGTCTAGAGCAGCATTTTCCTGTGAGGCTGTCGATGCGGCCTTACCCTGGACTTTGCTGGATGTCTGATTCAAGCCCCCAAATATTTGGTTGAAACAAATGGCATGTTCTTTGAACTGATGGGTACAATACAATTCTTTATCGTAATGTTCAATTGATGCATTTCCCAAGTCATGGCCTAGATCTCATGCAGGCGTTGATGCTAAAGATGACCGGGTGCAGAGGAGGCTGTGCTCCCTCTTGCTCACAGTTGGAAGGTACTTTCGTCACGGAGAACGGGCGAGGGTCATGACTCAAAGAATAATAGAATCCAAAAGAATTTTTTCTGACTGGGCTTTTTGACAAGCAAGAAGAATCATTGGATAGCCTTTATTGATTGCTTGGAACATGTAAATGTCAAACCTTGCGCCCTTGGATCTACATCGCGTGGGGTCCAACAACTTGTCACGGCTGCCTTGAGCCGCTCGCTAGACCTCCCCCCCAAAGTCCCCATTGCACCTCAGCCCTGCCGACGGACTTGCATCGTGTTTCCTTGGACCCTCACCCGGGCGTGTGTGCAATGCAAGATGAGCTACGTGTACATGTGTAAGACTGAGAAGGGAATTCTAGCAGCGGTGAGTAATGGGGGTGTGTGCAGTTCTCAGTCCAAGTCGTCAGGTGATTCCACCGTCGTCATCGTCATGGAGGGATTGGTTCAATTGAAGCGTCCTGTTTGGGGTCAAGTCGAACGAGCCCTTTCGTCAAAAACTTTCTTCCTCTAATTTTGATATCGCCTTGTTACGCCCTGTAGCTGACATGGGCGTCGACATGCTGCAGCTAAAGCTCCAGGCAGGGTTTCCCCCTTGTGTGGACTCCTCCACCTGCAAGGCTGCTTCGCCTGGTGACTGATTCACGACCATAGCCTTTTGACGTACGTCGAGTTTTTAGCGGGAGAGGGGAGAGGGACAGATATATATATAAGAGCCCCTTGAAGGGACAATGATGTTCTCAGATTTACCTCTCTGCACACACAACATCTGCCGCTGGTGATTCACATCGACAGCGTCTTCGTCTCGAATACAACTCAACATGGCTGCTGCTACACAGCTCCGGCTCACAGCCGAGCCCTCCATCACTATCCATCACGACATGTCAAAAGATGTCCCATCGCCAATACTTGCCACCAATGGCCATGGCAGCGACACCGAGGTTGACATGGACCTCGCCATCTACTACGCCAACCTCTGCAAAAAGGGGCTCCATGACCTGGCCACCCGCTTCCCCAACTTTGACCATTCCCATGCATACACTGCCGACGAGATCCTCGCCCTTCCCCTGGGCAAGTACCGCGTCTCTGATGCGTTGCATGACCTGCCTCGTCGTAAATCCAGCCGCCACCATCTGGCACTGGCAATTGCTTCCCTCATGTACCCGGTGCACGAGGGGTCACTGACAGCAATCATCCGCTACGACACCGATCGGGTTCGGCTGCGTGCCTGGGCTGCCCTGCAACGCAAATACGACCTGCTGGAGGCCACCCGTCGAAAAGGTCATACCACTCTTGGCCTGACTGGAGGTGCATCCCCCGGCGTGCAAGCTCCCGTCTGGGCCTCCCGTATCACCGCGCAGGGCCCCTGGAACCCCGAGAAGCACCCCGTCTCGGTTGACGGCGTGCAGGCTATTCCGATGCCGGTGCAGGTTGCTCATGAGGACGACCTTGCTCCATTCCTGAATCACCTCGAGAATGGGGGCACGTTTGAGCTCGAGGAAGACTCCAAGGGTTTCGAGCTTGACGAGGGACGTGGTGAGCCGTACTATGGCGTCAAAGGTGCCGAGTTCCGTAAAGGCGTCGTGTACGAGGATGGACGAATGGACCTCTGCAAAATGGTCGTCGGCCCTGACCATATCGGCAAACTGATGGACAGCCTCCGACCCAATACCTTTGTGAAACACTTCCTGCTAGGCAATAACATCATTGGTCCCGTGGGTGCCCAGGAGATTGCCAGCTTCATCGAGGATGTGCCAGACCGCATTGATACTTGGTATCTGGCGGGTAATTGCATCGATGAAGCCGGTCTCAAGGTGCTCGTGAATGCCATGGTTCAGTCCGAGGCCATTACCAATATCTGGTTGAAACGAAATCCTCTCCATGCAGGAGCCTCTGAGGATCTCTTCCGGCTCATCACGGGGGTGAAAAACCTGCGGACTCTGGATCTTGACCAGACCGAGCTGGGCAATCGTGGTGTTGCAGACCTGTTCACTCGCCTTGCTGCCCATGAAATGCCCGAGGGCAGCAAACTCCCCCTTGAGCACATTTACCTCAATGGCAACGGCATCTCCGTCGAGGGTGCTCGCGCCATTGGCGAGTTTTTGACATCGCCACACTGCGGCCTGACGTCCCTATACATGTCTGGAAATCCGCTCGGAGACGAGGGCGTGGAGGTTTTGGCAGCTGCAGTTCCAAAGGCACCGTATCTGACTCGACTGTTCTTACAATCTGTTGGAGTCAGCACCAAAGGTGCCATTGGGCTGTGCAAAGCCGTCACTGGCCATCGCACCCTCGAGGCCTTTGACCTTGGTCAGGCATACACCACCCACGATCTCGGCCAAGCTTACAATTATATTGAGGACGGAGCCGTATCAGCCATTGCCGACCTGATCACGACCAAGAGCCGACTTGCATATCTCAACTTTGGGCACTTGCCATTGACACCACCTGCTCTCCGGACCGTTGGTGAGGCCGTCCTCAAGAGCCCCTCGCTCGTGTACTACGCGGCCTATTCCATCCTACCGGAACCTGCTCATCTCGCAGCCACCTTCAAGCCTTCGGTCGATGTCCGCCTCGTCAACCCAGCAGACCGCACCAGGGCCCAGATTCTGATGGACAAGGCCATCCGCGAGCACCTGACGGCCAACGTCAAAGCTCGCTACGGGGACGACGTTTCATATAAGCAGTTCATGGAGGAAGAGCGACGCTGGCTTGTCAGCGACAAGGCCGACGTGCGCAAAATCGACTCGGTCTACCGCAATCGGGACGCAGGCCTTGCGCGTCGCCGGTTGATGACGCTCATCAAAAACTGGGAGGAGGGCGATGAGACTCTGGACCGTGTCATGAATGCGCATGCTCCGTCCTGCTCTTTGAAACGACGTGGCAAAAAGGAGTAGTAGTAGGAAGTAGACAAGTAGGTTGAAGAAGCTGCCTGAGTATCGTTTTGCGAGGAGATGTATGACTTTGATAGTGATTAGTATAGGTAGTGGTTGTAACTCGGCTCATCAGATGATTGATTTAGTTAGGATCAGTGAATACGATGTCTCGTTTGCGATTGATATTGAAATGGAACGGAAATACTCGAGTGAACTGATCAAAAATAAAAGAAAAACAAAGAATTGCTAGTCCATGTGTATTAAGAGTCCGGCGCTGCTGATGAATCTTGTAAAAGTCGTGAAGCTGCATCTTCTCAAGTTAAGATACTTTACACGTGACAGCGCACCTTCAGTCGCGAACGGCTCTCTGAACCTCTCGCCAGAATGATGCCCCCCATGTCTCAACTCGGACTCTTTATATTGCCTTTAACGAAATAGAAGAGCTCTGAATGAAGATTGAATCCCATCAGAAAACGATATTTATCATCCAAATCATTCGGTACAAATGCGCTGAGCCGCCTTACACCCAAGTCTCGGCTCCACGCCTCCGTCGCATCCTGGGCGCATCCCCCTCCCTTCCCTCGTCCGCCTTTGACGCCCAAGGCTTCGCGTCTCGCCCTCTCGTCGCGTTTGGAAGATGCCTCAGAAGCACAAGCTACAAGACGACCCTCCAGAACCTGCTCCTCACCACCTCCCACCACCAGGCCAACCTGCCGCGGCGCGTAGGACGACGCGTCATACACCGGTTCAACCACCACCGATTCCGTCTCATCCATATCAATACTTCGCGCCGCCCGCGCAGAAGCCAGCGCAACAGGCTCCGGCGCCGTCGCAGATTCCTCAGGCGGCCGAGACGGGGCAGCATAGCCAAAGGCGCACGCGTAGTCAGCACTCGCAGCCTCAGTTGGCCTCGCTCGCTCGTCTGGCCCTTCAAGCCTCCTCTTTTCCCAACGTGTCATGGTCCCCTCCGCCTGAAGCGAATGGCCAGCCTACAGCACCGCCGAGGGTGACGGCGAATACCAAGACGACAGCAGCAGCAGCAGCAGCGCCGAGAACATCGACGACGACGACATCTGTGACCAGACCCGCCCCCGCAATGGCAGCCACTGCACCGCCAGTAAGGAACGTCGCCGCTCCCGCTCCCGCTCCCACTCCCACTTCCACTCGACTACAGTCTCAATCCACCAGACCTGCCGGAAACCTCGTTGCGCCTGAAATCACATATCACATACCCCAGGCGCATCCGTCTTCGCATCGCAAATCCGCCCTCGTTCGGCCCCACGGTCCGACTGCCCCTCCACCGCGGCTGCAGCCCATGACCGTGACGCCCGTATACCCTCCCAAACCACCCACCCTCGGACACCCGCTGCAGCCTGCACCGCAGCCGTCTCCGGGACAAAAGGTAGCTGCCGAGCGTCTGCCGCCGCGCCCTGATCGCAACATCGACAAGGTCGTGCTGGGCAACATCTGCTTCCGCACGTGGTACCCCAGCTACTACGGCAAGGAGGTGCTGGGTGACTCGACTGGCAACTCCGGGAAGAGCGGGAGCAAGGATGCCGGCGGCAAGGACCAGACTGGTGGTAAGGCGGCGTCTCGCAAGGACCGTGAACCCCCGCCGGTTCTCGAGCGCCTCTACGTGTGTCCCTGCTGCTTCAAGTACTCCAAGGAGCTCGTCGCATGGTGGGGACACGTTCGGGTTTGTGAGAGGCAAGCCCACGTACCAGGTCGCAAGGTGTATACCCACCCGCGTGGCCGGCGAAAGGTGGTGATGCCGCACAATGGAAAGATTCCTGCCCCGGGAGCCAAGAAGCGGAGGGGGGAGGGCGGGGTCAAGTACATCGAGGAGATTATCCAGGACGAGGGAGAATGGAGTGTTTGGGAAGTCGATGGTGAAGAGGATCCGGTAAGTCTACAGCACAGCCATGCTTTGCTTGCTTGGGTACGCCTACGAAGAAGAAGACATAGCTAATCTTACCAAAACCTACAGCTCTTCTGCCAAAACCTCTCCCTTTTCGCCAAGCTCTTCCTCGACAACAAGTCCGTCTTCTTTGACGTCGCAGGCTTCAACTACTTTCTACTCGTCTACACGCCGCCACCTCCGAAAACGCCCCCGGCCCCGGGCGAACCCCCCTCCCGACCCCAAATCACCGGCTTCTTCTCCAAGGAGAAGCTGTCGTGGGACAACAACAACCTCGCGTGCATTCTCGTCTTCCCGCCGTGGCAGCGCAAAGGGCTCGGGGCGCTGCTCATGGGCGTCTCGTACGAGATCTCGCGGCGCGAGGGCCTCCTCGGCGGGCCCGAGAAGCCCATCTCGGACCTGGGCAGGAAGGGGTACAAGCGGTTCTGGGCCGGCGAGATTGCGCGGTGGCTGCTGCAGCTGGACCTCGACGCCGCGGGCGAGGGCAGGGGGGAGGTGCTCGTCGACGTCGACGACTGCAGCCGGGCCACCTGGATTCACCCGGACGACTGCCTCTTAATCCTCCGGGACATGGAGGTCGTGGAGGAGGCGGGCATGGGACCGGGCAAACCTCCCAAGACTGACGGAGTCCCCGCCGAGAAGGAAATGACACCGACAACGACGGCGCCGACGACGGAGAAGAAGGACGAGGAAGCTGCCACTGCTGCTGTTGCTGGAGGCGAAGAGGTGCACAAGGAGGTCAAGCTGGTCCCGCGGGTGAGGGTGGACAAGCAGGCGGTCAGGCGCTACGTTTCGGAGCACCGGATCAGCCTGGAGCGGACGTGTGATGCGGACGGCTTCACAGAGGGATACGCCATGAAGGTTGCTGAAGCAGATGACAGTGGCGAAGAAGGTAGGGAGAAGGATACGGAGTAAAAATTACTTGGGTTTTTTTTTCCTTTTCTTTTTTTTTCTCTCTTTAGGTGGGATTGGGATGAGACTTTATGCAATCATGATACCCCCTCCGATCGAGCCCGATTTTGGCTCAATCTTGATAACGACAAAGTCTTGGATTCTATATTTTAATAGTTCACCTTAATACAACTAGTAAAATGTAGCCCGATGGCGTCGAAGCATTCATTCTTCTTGTTCCGCCAACTTCTCCCTCCTGCATTCAATTCCCTCACGCGCTTGCAACGGTCATCAATCGAACCATGTCGTTTCCTTCTCGGCGTCTGATCCCCCCTCGTCATGACGCCTCCCCCGGCCGTTGACCACGAGCCGCGGTCCAAAACCTCGCACCCGCATCCGCCGCACCTGAGGAAAAACACAAAACCTTCCCCCCGGGGCCGGAACCGCTCCGGCAGCCCATTGACCGCCGCTCGGAGCCGAAACGAGCGGGAAAAGCTGGGGGATGCATCGTCAAGAGTGTCAGCAACACGATGAAAGCCTTTAAAAATCCTCAAAACACCCCAGTGGCCATCAATGGCTCCTCCATTCCATTGTCATGCCGTTCCAAGTGCCCGTCTTTCCCATGACTTTACTCCCCGATGCCGCTCCTTTGAAGCTTCCCTGAATTGGAAAGGAGCTTGGACCATCTGAAACGTGATTCTCACAGGGCGTTTTTTTTCCCTGATTCGCACCGTGCTAAAAATGTCCGCCAACCCGAAATTGCCCATGGCACACGCCCCCCTGTGGCCGAAAATTTTTCGGCCTCTGCTCTGCAATCACTGAGAAGGTTGTATAGAGGATTGTGTGCCCTCGCTGCTGGATACGCATAGTATGGCCTTGGGAGAACTGACGGACGACATCGTGATAGCATCATCTCGGCTGGATAAGGTAGTGAGTGGGTGAAAGGACATTCGGAGTGCGTATTAGTGGTCCTCTGTCAGAACTCTTGGGCCCTTGCAGCAACAGACCCCTACTCCGTACAGTATGCTAGCACTTCCCAGTCTCCAGGTGTGCAGTTGTGCTTGGAACTCTGCAACTTAGGCTGCACCGCATCTGATCGTAGTTCAACTAAGGTTAGCCGGAGCCTTTGTCCTATTGGCTGGTACAGTGCGGTTGCGTCAGCTGCAATGGCAAAAGGCTGGTGCTGGATCTGTCCAAGGTTGACGTTAGCCAACGTTGATGTCCATTTTACCACTTCAAGAGCTCAATATCTTCCTTCATTAATCGGCTTCACACCTTGACATCGTCGTGTATCAGCATGATGGCATCCGAAATCATAATCGCACTACCGGCGGAAACCAATTGGCCCATATTCATCTTTGAACTGATCTCATAGCCCTTTCAATTGCTCAGCATCGCTCCAACTGACTGAGGAGGCTAGGAGGTTATGGGGGTGGCATCGAACTCTTCAGCCTCAAGCCTGCAGGGCTGTGTCATTCAGCTGCCTCGTATGGAATATACACTGAGCCACAAATTGGCACTCTCCGTGGTTCATTGGCATTCACCTTTGCGACACTTCGTCATACTGTCAAGCACTATTGTGTAGCTTCAGCTCATGCAGAGTAGTGGCCGTTTGAATTGACTCATTTTCGCACTGGCTCGCCTCCCACCACAACCACGGCGCCTATCGAAAAAATTTTCGTGTCCCGAAGGCCCGAAACTCCACAGTCATTTCCCACTGTCCTGATCTGGGGTACCACCTGGACTGCCTCAACAATAGTTGGACCATCAGGATTGGATGTGGCTTCAAGACACTGTCTTTCCGTGAGAAAGCTTCTCAACCATCAAGCAAGTGTACAAGCATGCCAATTGCGTGTTAAACCCGGACAGAGACAACTTTGCAGGTCGCAATGGCTCATTACGCCAATTCGTTTGGACATTCTCGGAGCTTGCTCGGTGGATGCCGCAATCTACAATAGACATCAGGGCACCGTGTGTTTCGTCCATCTGAGATCTGGTACGTGGAGAGATCCGCCTCTGTCGCCGCAGCTCGGAGAGCAGATTGGCAGACCATCACAAAGACCGGGGAACTCCAGGTCAGGGCAACCCTGGGGGCTTCTGAGTCCTTGGATCGGGGCAGCCTTGATGCCAGCCTGGCAAATCCTGAATACGTCCTGTATGCTTCGGCCTTGGGACCCATCCACGAGGTGAATTCGCCTCTGATTCGTTCCGATTCCTTGTGAAGCCGCCATGTGGGGGTTCCGAGCAAAAATGGCACACTGTGAGATACTGTACGACTTTCTTGCTGTGTTAGGTCCTTCTGGGTGCGATTCTTGGCGCGAGAAACCAGTCATTCGAAGTCCCTTCGTCCAATGGCGTTTCGCTGCCGCCACCCTCTTGTCCAGGAACCTTTTCCTGCCTTTGGGGCCTTGACCACTGATATCAGGCTGGTCTGATGCCTCATAGCCTAAAAGAACCAAGGGAAGCAAACCTTGGCCCAGCATAACTTATGCGCACAAACTCGTGAAACCATCTGTTCCATGCCGCCATAGGTGATTCTGGTGTTTTCCCACCTGCCCTGTTCTCGTCCTCCGTCGGAAATCCGGTAGTGCCGTCGTCGTCCGCTGTGCTTCTGGCAGTAACTCGTTGTGACCCGCGGCTCCTCGCAGCGCCCACATGTGCTAAGACTGGTAGGGGTTGTCTCCCTTCCGGGCTCTCTCTGGCTCTTCGTACCGAGATTTCTCTCGATGTTGCGCGTTCCATCGTCGGCCACCCCCTCCTCCTGGCTGGCGCCCATCCGTCGCCATTTTGGCCCATGATTCATGATCCACTCACCCAGCACGTCCCTCTTGGACTGTAAAAGCCTCAGGCTTCGAGACGTCCCAGATCAATCATGTTCCAGCATTCTCCCAACTGCCTCCACCCGACTTCCTCCGACGGCTAACAAGCCCGTGTCGAGCAGAACCCCTTGTCAGATTCGTACCGTAAGCCCTCGCCCTCACCCATCTTCCCGCACCTTTGGCCTCTCTGCGAGTCGTGTTGGCATGCTGGCCGGGCCTCTTCCTCGTCCCAGATTCACACCCGCTGCCTCGTTCTCCCCGTAAAAATCTCTCGCCCGCCCCGGTTGACCACTGCTTGCCTGCTGTCCTTCCACCGTTGCCCCGGCTGACATTCACTCCCACCCCCCTTGCCTATCCACACAAGTGGGCCCACTCATTCTCACTTCCCTCCCGGCTCCAGACGCTTCCTCTCTTCCCTTTTTCTCCTTCGCCCTGAGCTCCGTATCTCTTCTCTTTAAACCTCCCATCAGCTTCTTTCTTCCCGTCACACTTCAACCATCTCCCCTCACACAACCATCACAATGGCTGCCGCTCGTGTCTTCACCTCCCGCCTGGCTTCCCAGATGGCCGTCAAGGCCGCTCGCCCTGCTGTGCGTGCTCCCGTCGCTGCCGCCAGCAAGCGAACCATCACCGGTAAGTTGCGGCAAAATTTTTTCATCGGACTTCCGGGACCAATTGAGCTCTCCCGAGCCTGTTTTCATCGACAACATGATTGAATCAAGTCGCTCACACTCAATTCAAGGCTCTGCCAGCCCTCTCCAGACCCTGAAGCGCCAGCAGGCTTCCAGCATCCTCAAGGCCACCACCCGCAATGCCTTCCAGGTCCAGCGACGTGCCTACTCCTCCGAGATCGCCCAGGCCCTTGTTGAGGTCTCCAAGAACATTGGTATGGGTTCCGCTGCCATTGGTCTTACCGGTGCTGGTATCGGTATCGGTCTCGTCTTCGCTGCCCTCCTCAACGGTGTTGCCCGCAACCCCGCTCTCCGTGGCCAGCTCTTCTCCTACGCCATTCTTGGTTTCGCTTTCGTCGAAGCCATCGGTCTTTTCGACCTGATGGTAGCCCTCATGGCCAAGTTCGTACGTCAACCTTGCATCCGATTTCCTATCCTTTGCATAAACCAATCGAAGCTGACCGAAATATCTCTCAGACCTAAGTTATTACCAAACCGAATGGGACGGCTCGTGCCGAATGATCGAGCCATTGATACGGAGGAGGCTGCTGAGCGCGGTGTGCCAAACAGTTCATTGAAGGACTTGATGTTGTCGCACTCGATGCCGGCTTGCACGATAGAGGGGAGGTTGCCTTGTAATAGACGGGATAGAGAACTGGGAAAGACGTCAATCAAGGGACGTCTTTGTTGTGATAGAGTTTGGGAAATTCTGCGCAATTCATCCCAGGGACCGACTTGTAAAATAAAAAGCCTCATTCATCCCGCTTCTTCCACAGCAAAGAAATTTCTTTTTTCCACTATCGAGTGCGATAAACCATTTTGTCAGTGACGTCTTTCGTGTCATATCTTATCGACCAAGTCGTCAATTGACCTTCAATTGATGAGCCTGCCTGGCATGGCCAATTCGTTGAGCTGCTCACGGTGAGGCAATTGCTCTCAAGCTCCCGTGGGCCGGTGCCGGGGAATAATGGCGCCTTAGCCGAACGGACGCACACTGGTCTCACTCTCATAACCGAATCGACCCGACCAGGGAGTAATTTCGCGCGGAAGCACCTGTAGCAACATAGCGGTCTATCTTGGGGCCTGAATGCCTGGAATCATAGGCACCACATCGCTGTCGAATCTGCGTTTGGAGTTGAACAAGAGGCCCACACGGTGCGAATTTCGTATCTAACAGGCGGGCCTCTGGCTCTAAAGCCTCGTCCAAGCCAATTAACCAGCTCTGGAGGGAAGTTCCGGGGTGGATGTGGATCGAGGGAGTCGTTCTTCGTAGCCAAGGGGAGGATGTGGAGCAGGTAACAAGTATGAAAGGAAGGACGAGTCCACCTGACGACACAGGAACTGCTGGCCTGAGAGGCTCCGTCCACCAGTATCATGTTCCATACCGAATCGACCATACGCTGAGAGAACTCGATACCTGAACGTACTTTCCTCTCCGAGATATGCTGCTGCCTGGTCTTCAAGTTGACAAGACGGGGACCAGGGCAACGAAAGCGAGGTCGGCTGATTGATTGGATCGCGCAGTATTGAGGTAGGAACGGTGGTTCAGAGGTCCAACTCAAGTCCTCGGCAATCTGTGAAGCCCTGCCACCCAGAGAAGCCTCCAACGGACCCGACGAGCACACGAATTTGCGACAAATGTTATCTGGTCAGGCGGTCCTGTAAATATCCAGGAAATGAGAACCATGTTGGGATCGAGCAAGTGACGAGATCACTGATACCCCTTGTATGGAGGCAGACATGTCTGGCGACTTCTTCTCTGGCTTCTATCATTGGCCGCAGGCTTGCGTGGGCAGGCTGATGCGAGGCAACGGCCTCCCGGAGGTCAGGAGAAGAAGCTTGCTGTTTTGTTCAAGTGAACACTTGTTTGGTGGGAATTGTTTCTCAGAAGACGCAGTCGTTAAAAACTCCTTCGACGTTCATTTCTTGGGTTTCTTGGAGCCGTGTTCACGGACATGGGTTGGCTTGTTGGTTCCAAGTCCGCGTCGAAACCACCAAGATCCGAGATCCACTTGGACGACGGACATCAGGCTTGTATCAAATCCTGGAAATATCCATCTTGTTGGGTCGAATTACGGTGGCTATCGATTCAGTTTGTTCCTACGGATAGTTGGAACAGATGGAACTATTATAAGTAAGTACTTGGGTGTGCAATGCTTGATTCAATGTCGAAGAACATACCTGGTTCCGAATCATGGTCCACACTAGGGGGTACTCCACCCAGCACCAACTGCCCAAGAACACCGAATGCTGGCGATTTACGACCGAGATACGGCTTGTCACTGATCAATTGAAATGAGAAGAGGCCATCATTCGAGACAAGTGAGCAAAAATAAGGAAGGGAGAGAGGTCATTGATGCTGAGGTTTCATCCCCTCACCTTCCCCTCACTCGAGGTCACATGACCGGCTGCCGAGTACCCTTCTCAGCTAGGGCATTGTGTCGCATTGACAAGGGGACTCGGGAAAGGACGGTCCTTGAGTTGGATGATTTGCTGTCTGGTTGCTGCAGGTTCACGAAAAGATCCACGAGAATAGCGATGGGAGGTGGTGGCATCGAATGCGTGTCCTGAGGGTGTGAAGGAACAGCCCAGGCACGTCGTTGAAATGGCACGACATCGAAGTTATGATGGGCCGATGCGAGAAGACGAGCTATTGATATTTCGTTGCGTTGGGGATTGCCATAAAGGCGCGATGGGGATCCCAAGGAGTACACCTCAGGAGTGTGATGGCACTCCCCTGGTGATGACTGTTGGAATCTGGAAGGATGCACGACGGCGAGGTCCGATGCTGCCGCTGATGCTTGGAAGGTGCAACTCGAAACACATTTCAAGGGTTTGATGAAGGATGAGATGGTGGTTGTTGGGCAATGGGCAGGGCAGCAAAGATGAGAAAAAGAGGGAGGGAGGGGAAAAGGACCAAGTTACGGTGGGTGGCCACTCTGGCTTTCTCTGCAAGGTGACGGCAGAGAGATGCTTGCAGCGGTGGCTTGCACCTTCCTCTTTCTGTAATTGGCTGCGCTGTGCCTCGATTCCGAACAAAATGGAAAGCGCGTCGCCGAGCAGCGTGAAATTAACCGCCAAGTGATTCGTCACAATGATGAAGGAGGGACGGGATGTTTCTTGCCCTGAAATACCCGGAGGGGAAGAGGCGTCACGGATAATTTTGAACTCAATTACCACACCGTCCATATAGGCACCCAGACGTTTATCATCCCCGGCGCTGCGACGACGAGTTGCCTGCTTCTGCACTTGCTGTACTTGGCTTTGAACTTCAGTGGTTTCCGACCTCGTTCGATTTTGGGCGACCTAACTTACACAAGCCGCCTAACGCCGGCACTTGCAGTTGGCGAGGGCGGGGGAGAAGGGGGCGAAAATCCGGGGTAGTAGCGCAAGGGTGCTGCGTGGTGGAGTCCTCCTGGACAGTGCCCTCAGGGGGGGCTGACAACAAGCCAGTGCAGGACGCTCTTTTTCAAAGAGATCACGCGATATCAATATGTGGCCTGTTTTGTATCACTCAGGGTTGTAAGCTGTTGTAACCTTCTGCATGCCATGTTACGGTGAATTTAATGCACGTCCAAGTTTCCAGTTTATCAGCGAATGCCCGTCATTGTACCAGTGGTACTCCATCATTGATTGCTGTGCCTCGCGGCCAAAACGAAGCCCTGTCTACGGAATAGGGATGCCTCCTTTTAGGGAGACCATTTCAAGCGACTACAGGACGTGACCTCAATAAAGCCAGGGCCCATCACGGCAGAGCAGTCACAAATAAGAAACATGAACAAATATCGACATGACATTAAACCGCAGCTCTGACGGATATCAATTGATTTACGGAATACCATGCAAAAGGATAAAAACTCCAGTCCTTGAATTCCCGACCGGCTTACCCGGAACCGGCCCCCTCACTTTTTGAACGTTGCAGTGCGTTCTCCCCTGATGGGAGGCGCCTTTCTAGCACCCTTGACCGCGTCATCTCTGGACTGGGAGTAGGGGTCAAACACCTTCTTCTTCTTCTTCTTCCCGTTTCCTTCCGCTTCGTCACCGTTTGCTCTCTGTGCGTGCAATACTGAGCTCGCTTTGCTGTAATCGAAAGGTTCCGCGTTGATTGCCCCCTTTTCCTCGCCCTCCTTGGCCTTGTTCTCACGGTGTCGAGCTTTCCGGATTTTCTTAGATTCCTTCCGTCTCAATCGTGCTTCTTCTGCTTGCGCTTCTTTGGCTGCTTTGCGCTCGGCTTTGCGCTCCTTCTTGCTCTTCTTCCGAGGCTCGTCGATAGTAAGAAGGCCATTTTCGTCTTCGAGCTTTTCGTCGGGAGCTGCTTCTGCTTCTGCCTCCACCTCTCCTTCTGCTTCTGAGTCCTCTTCGCTGGAGCTTGACTCTTCTTCCACTGCTTCAGACTTACGTTTCTGACCCCTCTTCAACGTGAATTCCTCGTCCGCATCGGCTTCAGTTTCAGCATTTGCGCTCGTAGTCTCTACTGGCGCAGACGGTGCCTCAGGAATAGGGATGTCTTCGTCGAGTTCATCCTGAACATCCTCCGCACCTGCACCCGCACCAACAAATCGTTGCCAAGGGAAGGGGATTGTGTCGTCATCATTCTCGACAGTAGATCGGTCTCCCTCCCAAAGAGTACTGATTGGCATATCCCCAAATAACTGTGATCGTGTCAATCTCTTGACAGTCACCTCTCCGTCGAGCTTTGGTAATTCGACAGTATGTTTGGTCGCGAATGACTGCCCATGCTTTTGCATGTCCTCAGGGGCTATCTGTGTGAAGAATTGAAGCAAGCTTGGCCCGCCCTTTGTCTTCGCCTGCTTGACCTTGTCCCAAATTTCGTTGAAACGAGGTCTCGCCAGCGAAGCAGTCAAAGGCAGAAGACTGTGCAGCGCCTTGGCATCTGGTGGGTTAATGCGTGCAATATCGGTAACACTACTCGTAGAGAGGACGTAATTGGGATTTTCGTCCTCCTTTCTGGCAGTTTCGTCCCTCCATTTCCAAAGGGCCTTGAAAACAGCAAACTGCTCACCGTCAAAAGCCAAGTGAGAGTTCTTGAAGACGTAGCCATACCAGCCTCGCGAACCTTCTCCTGTTTCTTCATTGTAACCTGGATGCTCGTATCGAGACAAGGAAAGCTCCCTTGACTTTTGCAGAGCACGCTCGATGAGATTCTTCTCGGCATCGGAGGAGTCCGAAGCAGCGATAAGATCGTTTCGCACCCGATCGTAAATGTAGAGAAGGTAATGGGTATCGGAACGGGCGTAATACAACATTTCCTCGGGAAGAGGTCTGGAGAATTAGTCTCAATACTTCTCACTTGATTATTAGATACATACCGTATTCTCCAATCTGCCAATTGATATTGTTTGTCGGCATCGAAGTCGACAAACTTGGAGAGCAGGAAAGCCAAACTTCTTCCGGAATAGAGTAGATCGCATCCAAAGAAGGTGTCAAACAGACCATTGACATAAAGTCCTAGATCGCGCTGTAACCAAACCATGTCCATGTAGGCGCCGTGGAAGACCTTGGTTGCATTAGCAGCTGGAAAATCAAAATGAGCCCTGCTTTTCTTTTACCTTGACAATTTTGGGATTGGTGAAAACCTCATTGAGCACCTCGAGCTTGTGTCGCCACGGTTGCAAGGTATCAACGATCCAGTCCTTCTCACGAGTGCTGATTTGCATTAGAGACACAAGGCCGATGTAGGTTCGGAAGTCGTGATGCTCCAAATCTATGGCTATTTCCTTGGCCTTCTTGAGCTCCTCCAGCATTTCAAGAACGCCCTCGTAAGTATCAACATAGGTAGCCTGGGTTCCTTCTACTGGTTGGTACATGATCGGGTCGGTCGCCTTATACACGCGCTTCGGGTATTTCATGTTGGTAATTTCGGTCTCATAAGGATGTTTGAATCTATGATGATATCTTTGGTAAGCGATCCAGTTTTATACCAATATTTTGACAGACTGGGAGCACCATACTGTGGAGTGCCAGCCTCTTTGGGAGCCAATACGAGACTATCCTCTAGAGATTGTTTGGCGTTGGGTTTCGAAGTGAGGATGGGCTTCCATGGGGACGTAGGAAAGTTGTCGGCTTGCTTTTCGAAAAGGAGCTGTGGTTTGGAAATGTTTGCATTCCGAATGACTTTGTTCGTAGACCTAGGCTTCTTAGCTTTAGATGCCTAGTTGATGTTAGCAGTAATCAAATTTAGATATTTCACATTTAGCGTACAGAATCTGGCATTGGAGGCTCCTTTCGCTTCACTAATCCCGTGTATTCATCCAGAGCTGTGTCGGCCTTCTCGAGAACGGTATCGACAACATCGACAATCCCCCTCCAGTTCATTTCGATGTCGTCGACATCTTCCAACTTGGATAGCTTGGCGTTGCATAATCTGCCTGCAGACTGCAGTAGGCGAGTCGAGAGATCGAGGATCCGTGACGATCGGTCTTCGAGCTGCTCAGCAACATCGGGTTTGACGGTTCGCTGGAAGCTGAGATCCTCGGCGGCGAGACGATTGACGACCTTGACGGTGGAAACGAGAGACTTTTGGATACCCTCCTGGAGCGACTTGAAGTCCTGGGGTGGCTCCATGGTGATAATGATGGTTACGCGTGTCGCATAAGGATGCGAAATCGTCGCGATGACAGTCTTTCAAGTTTCTTTGGAAAAAATTGGGTAGTTGCGCTTATCGATAAGACCTGATTTTAGCCTCCTCACCTTCCATGCTGCATGCCTTACTAACTCCCGTCCCTAGCTTGGTACTTTGGATCTGCCACGCCAAAGCAGAGACGAGTTAGGACAGCAATAGCTCATTAAAGAAAAAAAACAAAAAACACGGAGGATCAGGAATAGAGAGAAGCATTTTTCGTTGCGTTTATCGAGAAGAGTACCTGGTCATCATTTAAACTGCCCGGTTGATCGGCTCTGTTTCTTTGTCCTTTTAGGTGGCATTTCCACTGTACTTTGAGCGCATCGACAAGGCATCTCCTGTCGTATTCCAATATCTGTAGATGCATTGATTGACATGTCAGATATGTATGTCTATGAAAGAAGAAGAGAACCTACGCCTACTTGGACACTCTCTCACCTTTTCTAGCTTCCTCGGAGACCAACCGGGCCCCTCGAACAAGGGAAGCAAAGATGTCAAAACAGATACCTGCCTAGGTACTGTACTGTAAGATGTAGAGCGGTTGCGTGACCATGTTTGTGTTGGTGGCGACCGGGAATTGATTCCGATCGATGGGTTCGACAAAGAAGATGCAATTCCAATTGCAGACAAGACGAATAGAATTCAATAAAAGCCTCTGGCTCGGCCAAGAACCGGCAGCCAACGGCTTGGGGCCAGGGCGAACATGGTCGTGTCCTGGAGCTCGATTGGCTCATCCAAGGCTTGCACCTGAGAAGCCCACTACGCCGGCTAATGTCTTCACCACGATATGTAGGTAACGTTAGGTGATCGCGTTAAGCCGGCCCGCGGAGATTGGCTATCTCTGCTGGGGGTCTACCCGCTGGTATCAGTAGGAATGAGGTTTTATTACGATATTGATGCTGGTACCCAGATTTGCCAGATCACATAGGAGGTGTGGCTGCTTGGCTGCGTACTAAATACAGACGATGATGGCTGCTGTCTAACTAATCTAGAGGATCAAGGAATGGGTTAGTTGACACGCTTGGATGCTATTACGACGGTTTATTAGCGGACGGTTGATAGTTGGGTAGATTATTTTAGGTGCGGACAGGACGGCGATCTGGTCAACGATCCTTGGATCCGTCCTCTTTGGCCGGACTTGAGCTCCGGGATCAACTCCGGTTTGGTCCTCACGGACGCCCGTATGTCTGACAGCCATGTGAGAGGGCTGTACTGTGGCCTGTTAGTCTGCTCTGCCCGGTCATGAAGATGCGGACAAGATGCAACGAGGTGGAGAGGCCCGTGGCTTGTATGTACTCCGTACCTGGGTTTACTTGTACTTCGCTTGCAAGATTTTCTGCATCACAAACTGCAAAAGGGACATCGCTGGTTGGGCAACATCCCTGCCGTACAAAGCTAGGTGCATGATATCATGGATTTGGGCTGGATGGAGTCCTTTTGGTCCAACCCAGAACGATAGGTACCGGTACCTGTACCTGAGGGCCGGGGTTATCCCTCCGCTCCGAAGAAAACGGGCCGGGTATCGAACGCAGCCATGCGTCTGGGTTTGGACGCATGTATCTCAGAAATGCAGCGAGTAACTTACTGGGAAGAAGCCCATGAGGTTGGTCACGGTTGCGGTATATTATCATACCTGTATTCGTGTTGTACTCACCTGCATGTGCTTAGCAACTTGGTGACGATGTGAGCCATGAGTGTGCTGCGCCGTGCCTTGTCATTCACGTGGTTTTGTAGCTGTACCCATCCCCATCCCCATCCCCATCCATCTTCCTCTCGTTTCCGTGTCATCGTGACATGCCGAGCCGTGCCTGAAATTCCCGTCTCATCCATGTTTATTTATTTCCAACACTTCTCTTTACTAAATATCTCTTGATACCTCCTCATCATCGGCCCTTTCATTTTTGTGATAAGCTGCCGGTTCAAGTGCTGTCAAGGTAAGTCGATGATGGCTTGCCCCTCACCGTTCCCCTCCTTCCTTGCTCTGCCTTAGTGACGGCCCGAGTCTAAGATTTCCTTTTTCGGTCCTTTACTCTCGTTCCTTCTACTCTATGCTCTTTCTCGAAATCCCCATCTTAAATCTTCTCCCTGCACCTCATTTCACCTGGAATACTCACAACTTTCTCCAGAGCTGTCCCCTGGACTCCTTTCAATTCGCTCTTCTCATCCAATCTCTCGGAATCGCCTGACAAGCAGCGCGCAGTAGCGTCATCGTTACTGCTGCCAAAACGCCCCAAGCTTCCCGCACTAACTCCACCGTTGGGGTGATCTATTCCCTGCCAGCTTCATCCGTTCCCGCTGTTCGCCTTGAAGCTCGAGCCCAGCTCCTTGCCCCTCCACGGACCACGAGTCGACGATTGTGAGGCTGCTCGACTGCGCTGAGACCAAGTCTTCTCCTTTCTCACGTATCCAGACTCTCCAGTCTTCCCTTCCAACCTCCAAGATCAGCGACCGCCGTTGTTCCCTCGCCCAAAGACCGAAAATATGCCCGGCACCGTACAAGAAGATGGCCAAGCTGCCCCCGGCCGTTTGTTACTGCTTTCCAACCGCCTTCCCATCACCATCAAACGTTCCGATGATGGCAGCTATTCCTTCTCCATGTCCTCTGGTGGTTTAGTGACTGGTCTCAGTGGCCTAAGCAAGACCACCAGTTTTCAGTGGTATGGTTGGCCCGGCCTCGAAGTCCCCGATAATGAGGTCGAAGGCATGAAGCAACGCCTGAAGGAAGAGTACGGAGCACACCCCGTCTTCATCGATGACGAGCTCGCCGACCGACATTACAATGGCTTCGCCAGTACGTCACACCACCTCCGCTGATATCACCTGTCTTGAACATTTACTAAACTGAGAGTTTGCAGACTCGATTCTTTGGCCTCTCTTCCATTACCACCCTGGCGAAATCACATTCGACGAATCCGCTTGGACCGCGTATCAGGAAGTCAACCGCCTTTTCGCCAAAACTGTTATCAAGGACGTCCAAGATGGTGACATGATTTGGGTTCACGATTACCACCTCATGCTTCTTCCCCAAATGCTGCGTGAAGAGATTGGCGACTCGAAGAAGAATGTCAAGATCGGCTTCTTCCTTCATACGCCATTCCCTAGCAGCGAGATCTACCGTATTCTCCCCGTCCGAGAGGCCCTTTTGGTTGGTCTACTCGACTGTGATCTGATCGGCTTCCATACCTATGACTATGCCCGTCACTTCCTCAGCAGTTGCTCCCGTATCCTGGAAACACCCACGACTCCCAACGGCGTTGACTGGAACGGCCGGTTCGTAACAGTTGGTGCATTTCCAATCGGAATAGATCCCGAGAAATTTGTCGAGGGCCTCAAGAAGCCCAAAGTCCAAGAGCGAATCGCCGCTCTCAGCCGCAAGTTTGAAGGAGTCAAGCTTGTGGTCGGTGTTGATCGGCTCGATTACATCAAGGGTGTTCCACAGAAGTTGCACGCACTGGAAGTATTTTTGACGGAACACCCTGAGTGGATTGGCAAGATTGTGCTTGTTCAAGTCGCTGTTCCCTCAAGACAAGACGTAGAAGAGTACCAGAACCTTCGGGCCGTTGTTAACGAGCTTGTTGGCCGCATCAACGGCAAGTTTGGGACCATCGAGTTTATGCCGATTCATTTCCTACATCAATCGGTATCATTCGACGAGCTGACAGCCTTGTACGCCGTTTCGGACGTCTGCTTGGTCTCGTCGACTCGTGATGGCATGAATCTTGTCTCTTACGAGTACATTGCCACTCAACGTGATAACCACGGCGTTATGATTCTCAGCGAGTTTACTGGCGCCGCTCAATCACTTAATGGCAGCATCATTGTCAATCCTTGGAACACCGAGGAGCTCGCCAACGCCCTCCATGACGCCGTCACCATGAGCCCCGAGCAGCGTCTGGCTAATTTCAAGAAGCTCGAGCGCTATGTTTTCAAGTATACCAGCGCGTGGTGGGGTACCAGCTTCGTCAATGAACTGACTCGCCTGAATTCGGAAGGCGCCCAGCCCAAGACTCTTCGCAACGTTTCTGGGGCCGTTGTTGCGTTGGGCGAGAAAGTGCAGAATGCAGCCGAGGAAGTCGGAAAGAAGGCAGAGAATGTTTTGGGCTTGGGTCAGACGGAGGAGCCCGAGGAGACGAAACCGAGTGATAGTTAGTAGCTGGGCGAAATACTGGATAAGGTTGTTCTGACCAACATGTGGAATATTGAAACAGAAATGAATTCATGATGGTCAGGTTTTATAGCGGTCACGTTGGGTTATTTTGGGTTCTTTAATATTGAAAAATACAAGCACTGTTTGCCCCAAGTGAGGGAAACTTGGTTCATCTCGTGTTACGCATCAACAAGCATTGTCAGATTGTGATGAGACCTACGGGACGTGTTTCCAGAAGACTGGGAGACACGAGCTACATCATGAAGTAGGTAGTACCTAACATGCATGTGGTCTGTCTACTGGCGTATTTCTGGGTTCATTAAAGCTTTGAACAAACTGTGGCTGGTTTGTTGGTATTGTGGTAATATATTTATCTTGACTATCTAAGTACTTGCAGGAGTCGTGAGTCTATTACTAGATGGACGACTGGCTGGCTACATTAATACAATCTCACAGAGCATCGACCAAGCCAGAAACAGCAACAGAACATGGAAGCATCATTGACTAAATTTCAACGTCGCTGCCAGTCGAATTCGGTCGACTACTCTGCAGCTGGTATCTAAACAAAAAGCAAGAAGCAAAGGAAACCCTGTCTCCCATGTTGAGTCTGGTAAAGACGGCCAGGCTGGCACCCAAACTCCAAACCCCAACATCGAAACCTATGACTTTGCTCATATCGCATTTCTCATTCCCTTCAAATTACCCGTGATACGCTCCGAAGCCTGTGGATGTGCTTAATACGGCGCATTGACGATGTCGTCTTTGCCAAGCTTGTAACGTCCACTGTCTGTCGTGCCGATTCGACCAGAGGATCTGCGTCCCCCATCACTCAATCGAATATTTCCAATGATGCTCTCTCTTGTGGGCTTTCGCAAGCTCTGCTTGGCCACCATGTTGACTTCGTTGGGAAGAGCCACAATCACGTTCTTGTCTGAGCCAAACTTGAAGTCATCGGCCTTGACTTCTTCCTCATATCTCTTGATCTTGTAGGCAGCCTTCAGTCCCTTCAAGATACGCTTCAGATTCCATTCGATGATATAGGGACCCGTGGCGGTGATGATGCTGGTTTCCTCCGCGTTCTCACCAGTATTGAACTTGGCGGGAGTGAAGGAGATGGGCTTGCCAGTCTCGTGGAAGAACTGAGCAACGTGTTCAGGCGTAAGGGCTAGACGCCTGGGATGAGGCTTGGAATCGGCCGCGAAAGGCTTTTCGAAGCCCAATTTGCCTTCGTTCTTGCCCGACTTCTGCTGAGCATCGACGAGCAGGATGTAGTTGCGGGTGGTGCCCAGGATCCATCGACCATCCGCAGACACATCCATGCCAGTGATTGGGTCACCGAGAGCAGGCAGTTGAGTCTTGGCTCTGATTCCGAGGCGGTCAAAGAGGCGGATATCTCCCTTGTTGCTGGCAACAGCGACATAACCCTTCTCGGTTGTGGCGAGGGCCGAGAAATCGTTCTTGGACGCGTATTGCTTCATGTCAGAGTCAACAAGCTTTTGGCCGGAAAGACGAGGATCGATTCGATAGAGAGCATTGTGGGAGACACCCAAGAAAGTCTGCTCCGAGGTCATTTGAGCAAACTTATTTTCAGGGGCAAAGGTAACGACGGGAATGTCATCGTGGACCTTCCACTCGTCGACAACCTTGCCGTACTCGAGATCCATGCGGTAGAGCTTGTTCGGATCGATCTCGTTCTGGAGGATCAGATCGCGATCCTCACTGTGCAGCATGACCTTCTTTGGGTTCAAAAGTTTGCCGTCAGGAGCAGTCACTTTGGAAATATTGGTAGAAAACTCCAGACGGTTGTTGGGGGTGTGCTTGAAAACGCCGATCTTGGATCCACGCACAACGAAGGATCGGTCATGTTTGTAGCCAACGGCAAGTTGGGAGTTGACTTCGCCATCGGCGTTGTGTGGGAAAGTGCTGTCCTCTTCCTCGTCGGAATCGTATTCTTCCTCTTGAGCCCGATCATCCTCTTCCTCCTCTTCCTCCTCCTGCTCCTCCTCTTCTTCTTCCTCTTCAATAGGGGGAGCGTCCTCCATGTTCAAATCTCCAAAAGAATCGAGGACATATTCCCGCTCCTTCTCCTGAATCTTGGCCCACTTGGTCTCGTTCAGCTTCTCCCAAATAGCCTGCATAATGGCTCCCTGGAACTTCTCCAAGGTTGGTTGGTCCTTGAAGCGCAGCAACCAGGAATGAGCACCCTCTTCGCTGAAGTGGTTGAAAACAAAGGAGAGATATTCAAAGTCAAAAACAGGGTTTAGATCGGCTGTGACTTGCGTGCCAACCCAGGCCTTGTCTTTGCCCTGGATTTGTAGCCAGTACTCCCATTTGCCGACTTCTGAGACAGTAGTGATGATACTGTCGTCAACCAGGACAAAGTGGCCGGGCTGGGGATCAAATAGGTGCAGCTCGGCAGGTAGAGCGGCGTAAATTTCCAGAGCCTGTGGAGGATTTTCGGCATTTGGAGCCGACAGCTCAGTCACCTCAATCTCCCTTTCGGGGATGTTAGCAGGCTCCCTCCTTGCAGCGGAGTTGGCAGTGTTCTTGGACAACATATCGTCAACGGATTCAATCGAACGAGCGAGAGTCGGGCTGTGGATAGGGCTCGCAGGAGGAATAGGTTCCTCTTCTTCGAATTCAAACTGCTGCAGATCTTCCTCGGAGGCAGTAGTATGTGGCTTGCGATATTTCCGTTCGTACTGACACTCTTGCGCAGCTCGAAGGAATTGCTGGACTTGAGCAGCCGAGACAGAGGGGTCGCAGACAAATTGGTAAATGTCACCAGTGTCGCCGCTTAGATCCTTCCAGGCCAATACTTTGTCGCCGTCGTCTCTAATCTCGGAACGGAAGTGTAGGGCTTCGTCAAGAAGGAATGTCTTTTCGTCCTTTTCGGATGCGAGAGCGTCAATTTCCGCGTCCTCGCCCTCCTCTTCAGCAAGAAGTTCGGCTTCTCCTTCCTCGAAAACTCGCTGGACAACGAGCTGGTATTGGAAATCCTGGTTGGTTCGTCGAATGCGAATGGCTGAGTCTTTAAAGATGAGTTCGGAGTAGCCCTTGGGCGATAGCGGTCGTACGAGGTAGAGCTGGCCTTGGGGTAGTTCAATAAGTGCTTCTTGGGCGCTTGAGCCAAAGATCAGCTTTCCAACTGAGGTGAGACGGATACGTTAGCTTTGCTGGTTGGTTGAATAGTGGGGAATAAATCGATGCAGGGTGGATGGAGAAGGAAAGAAAAATGCAGAAACAGAAAGGGATGATGAGGCTTGCTTAAGTAGGTGAAGAGAGGGCGAGCGAGACGGCCAACAGCGACCAACAGTTGCCGTACAAAGAAGAAGGCAGACTCGCAGACAGAGACCAGCTCACGGGAACAGAGGGTGCGGGGCATCAGGACTCACCATTTCTAAGAACGAACATGCTGGAGATGTAAAAGCGACGGCAACGGTCTGAGAAGGGATTGGAGAAGGCGAACAACCGCTTTATTCAGTGATGTTGTATCCGTCGTAGGAGTAACAGTAGTGATAGTAGCGGATCGATGGTGGTATAAGTGTGAAAAAAAGGAAGGACCTAAGGACAAGTAGATGATGACGTTGATGTCTCAACAGCGGTACTTGAGTTAGGCTGGAGCGACCTTGATGTATTTTGTCACGGCCAAGGCAGATACTTTAGCGCACCCAACCAACCAGATGCGACACAAGATAAGGCAAGAAGACAGGACTAAGGTCACCTGCAGAACAGCAGGCAGCGTTCGAGATTGGTTGGGGTGGCAGGTGGCGACTAGGTCAACGGAAGGAGACAGCGGGTTGGCGAGCAAGGTGACGGGAGGGAAGCTGCAGGACAGGAAGTCAAAAAATTAGGCAAACAAGCAAGAGTGACAGGCACCTTGTGCGTCATAACAAAACTCCCATCCTTCTTTGCCCTTTTTTTGCGTTGGAGGGGTGAAGGGCGGGGCTAGGCCATGAGGGGACTTGGGCACGTACCCGCGCTAGTGGAAAGAGGGGTCGTTGTTGCCACAGGTTGTGTGGCGCAGTCGTTCTCTAGCCACAGTTCCTGGAATGCCTTTGGGCTGCCTCAATAATGGTCTCCCAACAAATGAGTGGCAGGGTAATTACTTGGTTACAAAAATTATCTGACCAGCTCAACAAGGTCCTTTTATTTCTAACAAGAGCACATGTCAACTACCTGATACGGCTGTTGTTGTCACTTCTTGCTGATCTCCCGACATAAGATCCACTCAATATATGTTAAGCATAAGTACTTACCTACCCTATGAAGTGCGATATGCATCTCATCAGCAACTTCATCTTAGCTCCTAGTTAATAAAGCCAAATGAAGCAGTCAAGAGGCCTGTATCTTCCGTTACGTGTTGGAGAAAGCTTTAGCAGGGAACGTGTTGCAACTCCAAAGGGATAATCCTTTATATATCCATTGTCCTCAGACACTGTAGCTCTTCATCTCGACACTGCCACCGTGATCATATTTACATGTTAGGGAAATGATGTCATAGAGGACAATGTGATGCTAGGAAATAGATCGAGGCTCGAACCTTGAGGCAATCAACAAGCTTGTCGGACTGCAATCTGGACCGTCATGTTAGCCAACCGAGGTTTGTAGGCGTGGGGATGATTCAGGAATCACAAATCGAAGTAGCCTCCAGTGGCGAGATGCATCTCAAGATATCGCCTCGATAAGATGATGCTCCCACCGAGTGGGATACTAGTTATGGTGATTTCCTAAGAGATATTGACTATGCCTCGGAATAGGGAGCAGCTACCCTGTCCATACGATGATGTTATATGTGGGCGGGATTTCGAGATCAGTTTTGTAGCCTCTGACGGGTTCGGATATACCGTAGCGACCATTTCATTCTGAATTTGGACCTGCGCATTGGATTCGTTTACGGCGTCTTCCCGATGTTTATTCCCGATTGTAGATTGGCACCTCAAGAGGCACCTCTAGTGGTATGCTGCAATACATACCTTGACTTACATGTTGTGGACTACCAGGATTAGATCTCGATTTTGAAAGGTAATGCCAAGTAAATAAATACGCTTAATATCAAACTGGATCTCTCAACACTGGCCGGATATATTACCTGAACGGAGATATCCATCCAGGGTTGTTTGCTTCACCCTGCAGACTCCATTTCGCCTCTCAACATTGAGATGAAACACTTGGGTAGACTGTAAAGGAACTGAACCGGACCACATCCGCAAATCTATTGATGTCGAGTACAAGGATTGGAACTACTCATCCGGGTGGCTCCATCATACGCCGGCCCTTGCTCACAACGTGGCCAATATTATTGACAGCTGCACCCCGGATGAACACTGGATTCCATGACTTACCATTGCGTATCCTTATCATCCCTGAGACCCATGGTTCGTGAGCACGTCTTTGCTCCTCCTCTTGACGAAATGGCATGACTGGGACTGTATTGTTTGCATATATAATCCTGTGGCTCTGACACCCAACCACTAAAGAGAGAGCGAGAGAGAGAGTAATCGTGATCTTCATTGGGATTGGCCGTACGAACACCGACGCACTCGAATCATCAAAAGAGTCTTCGCGATGGGCGCCGAAGAGGTCGAGACAAACGTCACTGTCTATCCAGAGTCGGATAGCACCGACACAAAACAGCCCACCGAGGTCACCACTCAGCCACTTCGCGAAGTAGACCCTCGGGATGAAAGAGCTTTCGTGTGGAGATTGGACTTGGGGTTCCTTGTCATTGGATTCCTGGGTTACATGTTCAAGTATATTGACCAGACGAACATTGTAAGCCAATCCCCTTGATCGTTCGGTGGCAAATGGTTTGGCTGATGGCTTAACTAGAGCAATGCATATGTTTCTGGTATGAAAGAAGAATTGGACATAAAGGGAGATGAGTACAACTGGTTTACTACCTATTTCAAGTATGTCAATCTGACACTTTTCCCTCGTCAATTAAGCTCCCTTGATGCGCTGACATGGCTTCCTACAGCATCGGGTACATGATCATGCTTTATCCTTCATGTATCCTCATCTCACACATTGGACCTTCCAAATGGCTCCCAGCCTGCGAGGTATGCTGATCCAGCAGTAGGCGTCTTACGTGCATTGAGCTATATCTGACCTTTTTGGTAGTTAATCTGGGGTGTTCTGACGTGTTGCTTATCCGTTGTCTCACATCCCAACCAAGTAAGATAATGCCAGAGCATCGTCTTACATGATGAGAACTGACAATGGTTGATAGGTATTCGGACTGCGCTTCTTGATTGGGTTCTTCGAGGGTACTACTTGGCCTGCGTACTATACAATGATCAGGTACACATTAAAGAAATCACGGGGCGATCTGATGCTGATCATCTAGTCAATGGTATTTGCCGCACGAATTGGCCCTCCGAATGAGCTTGTACAATATTGCTCAGCCCACCGGCGCCATGCTTTCTGGCGCCATGCAAGGCGCTCTATCCACGAATCTCGAAGGAGCTCTGGGTCGGTCCGGCTGGCGATGGGCATTCATCATCAACGTACGGTCCTTAGCCACCCTATTGAACGTTGATCTAACCCGTGCTGTAGGGAGTTTGCACCATCTTTATTGCTCTCATCGCCTTCTTTCTTCTCCCCGGATACGTAAGATGCCTCTTCGAATGGGCCTTGATGGCATGCTGATCTCGTGTGCAGCCCGAACGTCCAAACCCTCTAGCCAAGTTCTACCTCAAGCCTAAACACATTGGTTTGTTTCTTCCCGTCTTATCCTATCTACAGCTGCCTCTGACTTGCTTAAGATATTGCTCTTGCCCGGGCGCAGCGCATCGGTCGGAAACCTCAGATAGGCATCACCGTCAAGAGCTTTCTCCATTGCTTTACATTTTGGCAGCTTTGGGCTATTGCGAGTAAGTGAAGGCGACTCTGCTACACTGTTAATAGTCTCTGAAATGGCTAACAACTCCCAGTCGCCTGGCCATTTGGCGGAAACACCACGCCCGCCAGTTACTTTAACCTTTGGCTCAAGTCCCTGAAGAACGATGATGGGAGTCTCAAGTAGTATGTGACCTGCCATCTTCATTGAAGCCCGTAGGAATGCAGACTGATGCTTTGTTTAGCTCCGTGGCGATGCTGAACTATCTACCAATTGGAGGTCAAGCCATCCAGCTAGTCTGTGAAGTTCTCTTTAGTGGTGCCAGCGACTACTTTGGAACCAGGTTTCCTTTCCTCATGATTCACTCGGTATATTTCCCCTCTGGCTCGATGAGACCTCGGCTAACAACTATCTGATAGGCCATAAACATTACATCGCTGGCAATTTTGATTGTTCGTCCTCACAACGAGCACCTTCATATGGCCGGGTACTACTTGAACTATATTGGAGGGTATGATCACCCCATCTGCACTCGATCTCGCCAATCCATGCTAACTTCGAAACAGCGTCGGAATGATGCTCTTGTGCTCCTGGGTAAGCGAGAATCTGCAAGGCCAACCTGAAGTTCGCGCAGTTCTGTTCCCTTCAGGGACAATCATTGCATATGCGCTGTCTGCCTTTGTTCCTCTTGCCGCGTATCCGGCTTCGCAGGCACCAAACTGGAAGATTGGAGCAAAGCTTTACATGGGATTTGCCGTCTTCTGCGTGTTTCTAAACACTGCCATCTACTTTGGCTTCCGGAGAGAGAACCAGAAGAAGGCGAAGAAGCAGGAGGCCTTGGAGAACGAATCAAGGGGACTCGAGTGAGGGTGAATGGCGACGAATGGACATTTGTAGCTCATAGTATCGAGCCTCTTGGATGGAAACAATATGAAAAAGAGGGCACGGTATCTAGAGCGATTGCCTTTTTGAAAAAGCATCATGTGATCTGTCGGTTGGAAACAGCCAGGAGTAATTTATGGAAGGTGCCAACCTTTTGATGATGCCTCTCATTTACTCCACTAGTTACTTATCCTGACCCTCTATTACCTAGCATCCATCATCATCGCCACAACCATTATTATCTGACGAAAGCCATCATAAATCCACCATATTCATCTCTTGTTTCACTATAGGAACTATTTTCCTCAAAGTCGCCACAGATGTCTTGCGTTCCTCCTCATCATGAATAGGATGGCGATGACGAGTCGAGAACCGTCACTCACCAAAGACTGGAGATGGATGCCAAACAACAAGCGACCATCAAAGCTGTCGAAGCCGCAATTCCTACGTCAAATGTAAGGGCCGAGCCTCCCCGATCTTGTCAACAAGGCGGCACAAAAGAAGGAGGCGAGAGTGAGTTCCTTTCTCTTTTGCTCTATGGACGTCTGCTTACACTACTAAGATCTTCTCGCCTTGCCAGAATTATTGCAAACACGCAGATCAGATGACAAAGAACTCCCCAAGCCCAACGAGTGGACGCGAAAATGCTGCACAAACCCTGCCCTTGACGAACAGAGAACAAAAGAGCAATCTGCCAAGGAGCCCACTCTGTCAGCCGAACATGAACACTGGGCTGAACAAGAGGGAGAGAAGAAGTGAAGGAGGGCAGATGAGAGTGGCCAAGAAGATTGCGAAAGGAAAGTTGGTGCTTCTCCATGTCGTAATGTGGTGTTATTGACGGTGCTTTTGTTGGACGTTGCTTCTTCCTCGCTAACCCGTATGGGGATTTGGGATTTCCCAGGTCTTACGTCACTGTTGACCTGTGATCATGAGTATCACTTACTGGACAAAAGCGTGTGATAGGAGATTATATGGAATATACCCCAGCGCTCTCTGGGTCTGACCTGATAGCGTGTATCCAAGGGCTATCATGTTTCTCGAGCCTGATAATAGGTGGAAGCTATTTATGGGAAGGGACTCAAACCCTTGCATCACTATCGACATGTGGTGATACAGTCCTGTAGTGACTGTCACCTCCTGTGAGACCAAAGCTGTTGAACACTTTCGAAACCACCACGTTGAATTTGGTTCTCAAGGAATGTCTTCTCTCACCTATTGTAGCCATGGTTTGTTGCCATTTCTATGCGAGGTGTTGAGCGATGGATAAAAGACAAAACGGCGGGAAAAGCTGCGACTCGTATTCGTGCAGTTGGTATTCTGCACATTGGACCATCAACGTCAGCGTCAGCTCAGCATTACCTCTTGCGCGTGAGGAGGCACCTGGACAAGTATCCATCAGTCCATCCCGCGTTCGGCCGCTCACCCACACTCCTTACATGACCAAATCGGTCTTGTTGCTTGCCATTCCCACAAAGAGGCTGAATCATTCCCCTGTTATTGGCCAACCAACTCATGCAGCCTGCGCTGGCTGATGAGGGGTCCTGGCCTGTTTTCCTTTTCTCTCCCCCTTCCCCCAAAGGACAGTGGCAGGGCGAGTCTCTATTGTTTTTTTTGTCCCCTCCATAATAGGTAAAACTGACAAAAGCAAGGAGAGCCCGAAGAAGTTGGGCAACTTGTACCTCGGGACCGGAAATTGTAGGGCTGGGTACATTGCACACACACACGCACACAAAGAGAGAGACAGACAGAGAGGGAGGGAGGGAGATGGAGCAAAACTGGTCATTGGAAGCAGTTTCCAACGCCAGCCAACAAGAGGGCGCTCGCTGACTGCCGCGGTGCCTCAGGCAGCATTGCTCTCACAATGTATACGGCACAAACTCGCTCCCTTTGGGTTTCGTCCTGTTCGTTTCGTCTCTGGTTGCTCCCCCTCCATCCTGCCTCCATCCTGCCCGCCCATTTCCCAGACTGGCTTTTTGTTTCGTGCTTCCCCTTCCCAAATGTCCCGAGAACCAGCCGCTTGAAAGGGGTGCTGGAGAACCGAAGCAGAGCCAATGTTGAGCATCGAGCGACTTTTATGTAGTCCAGACGATGATGAGCCTCGGGAGGAAAAGCCGCCATCTAGAGGTCCGAACCTGACGACGGGACCTGTACATGCCCAACCAGGTGCCGCCTCCACACACCAGCAGCAGGCTGCGTACAGCCACGGTGATGGACAAGGAGAGGGCCAACAACAGCAGCAACAGCATGCCTCCTCTCCTGGAACGGGGAGTGTGAAGGAGAACGACGAGCTGATGAAGCGGCTTCGATCTAGGGGAAAAGGTGAGTACACCTGCCCCTACGAGCAGAGCTGCGAGTACGGCGGCGTCAACAGGAACGGGACGCTGGTGGTTTTCGAGAGGAACTCGGCCTTTAAGTAAGCAGCGAACAAAAGATTTTTTCATTCATTCCTCCCTCTTCCTACTTTGCCGATGCTTTGTTGGAAATTTACAACCAATACACCTCCTGCCTTTTTTCGTTTTTTTCTTTTTGTATTTCTTCCTTTTCCTATCCCCCAGCTGCCTCGAGGGCCCCTGCAACAGAAAGAATCTGACATTTTGAGGGTACAAAAAAGACTACATCTCCAGAAACACAACAGACCCTACAAGTGCAAGCTGCCCGGGTGCACCAACAAGAGAGGCTTCGCGAGACTCGATCAGCTACGTCGACACCAGGAGCAGGTCTTCCACCGTGGTTGAGGGCGGCTGGGAAACATCTTGATTTCCTTGTTACGGGGGAAGGACAGTCTGTCATGGGGTATAAGGAGTAGACGCGATTGTGGT
>JALNIO010001994.1:0-21911 GCA_023509875.1 Rugonectria rugulosa | reverse complement strand
GGGGGGGGGGCTGTAAGTTAGGTTCAACGGATAGGCACGCACCCAATCCCTCCCCTAATAAGCAAGCTCCTTGACTTGTCATGTCACCCACGCAGGATCGGCACATTGTATTTCCCATCCCTCCGCCTCGGTCCTTGTTCCCATACCAAGCAGAGGCAGGAAGGGGCGTGTATGTTTGTGTGTGTGTGTGTGTGTGTTTGGTGCCATTTGCTTGTGAGGCGGGGATCAGGGATAAACTTGTCCCCCCCCTCTACTCGGAAATCAATATCAAGGTATTTTTGCTATAGTGACAGACGAAAAGAAACAATAAAAGATTGACCGCTACTACAAATTACACATACAACATAGTATGCTGACCGAGGATCTGAATTATAATAGATTCTCTCCATCCTCGTCGAGTGACGCCATGACGTTGTGATCAACAACAGCCCGTACGACACCGCCTCGTTTCAGAGTCTGACAGTCTGACATCATTTTCATGTCCCATATTCAATTCATTTCGTTTCTTCATTTCACTTTTTTCATCTCAAGTCATAAGACAAAAGTACATGAAATTCCCCAACTCCATTGAGAGGCCAAGGCAATAAAGGAGAAAAAAAAGCAGACCATCCCCCTTTTCTTCGCAAGGCATTTTGCTTTTTCCTTGGCTTTCCTTGGTTCAAACCATACCCCCCAAGATGATCCTCTTCCCCTACCCCCCGTCCCTCGCTGAATCTGCCGTTAGCTTCAAGTCCGTCTCCCTCACCATCAAGCAACAAAGCCACCAAATAGGGAAAAAACACCAGAGATCATCAACGCTCCGTCACGCAGACCCTGAAGATCCGCGTCCAAAGGAGGAAAGGATGGCTGGCGATTCAGTCCAGAAACAACATTGACCGCCCTTTTTCTTTCTCCCCCGAGATCTCTCGTCTCCTCTTCACTTAACAAGGGTCCAAGCACAAACACAAATCTCACAAAGTAGTAGCATCAAAGGTAATAGTAGTAAAAATGTTTTGTTGTTTGTCGTCGCAGCGCGAGCCTCCAGTTATCTTGTATCATGCAAGCCATTCATTTCCCAGACCGCCCTCCTTTTCGCCATTTTTTGATACATCAGAGCAGGTTGTAACAGTACAAAAGTAAACCAGAACATCAAGTCAAATCATGGTCGAGCTCTAGCAAAATAACACCTCCTCTCCATCCCCGGCTTGCCCGTTCGGGAGGCTCTCGTGCATCAAAGGGACCCATGTTGCTTTTGTGTTGAGAGCATTCGACATCATTCATGATTGAACAAGTACAAGAAGTGAATAATACATGAAAAAAAAGAGGTGAAAAAAATACACAAACAGATTCCCCGTGTGGTTTCCCTGCCTTGTGCCAGTCTATAATACGTTGATCCCAATTCCGGTGCAATGCTAATGTCCCAAAGGCTCCCATAAAAAAAGTAGAAAGAAAACAAGAGAAGAAAAATTGACACGACCGAGCGTGATATATGCAGATTCCTTTTTCCTTTCCGTTGTTCCTGTATTGCTATCCCATAAATTCAAAGAATTAATCATTCCCGATAAATCAACGACCAACACCACTCACGCTTCGGGGGTATTCGTCCGTCTTTATTTTTGTTTTTCATACGCCGTGCTGAGACAAAGGAAAAGAAAAATGGCTGTGAAAAAATCCGTGTACCGGGTCGTACTGTCGGTTCGTAAACGAAAGGGCTGACTCCTCTGTCGGTGTCGTAACACGAGTCCCATCGCCTGTTGTCGCGCCAGGATCTTTTGTGATCATGGATTCGAGTGCGGGGGCAATCTGTGTCCAAGCCAGACTAGAAGTGAAAGAAATTATGTCCAGAGAAAGATAAGTGTACAGATCGCATCAAGGGTAGCTATCAAAGCTGGTCTTTTCGGAGTTGGACCGTTCCATTGTGCTTCTGGGGCTGGTGTTGATTCGGCCAAAGACCTTTCCACCTAGGCCCTTGATCCGGCTGCTCTCCTGCACACGGACAGGAGCGTCAATCATCAAGTTCTCGATCGGATCAATATTGATCTTGCAGAAGAGCTTCGAGAACAGGTACTGATCGCCAGCGTGGTTGAGGAGAGGCAAGGTGCGGTAGCCTTGCTTGAGGTTGCTGAGTTTCGCCGTGTACGTGGCCACGGGCGGTCTCTCGTTGTAGTTCTCTCCATCGTTGGAGAGCTTGACAGACCATCGAACAAACACCAGGTCAGGATGTTTGGTCGTGACCTTGAACTTGAATTTGCCGTCAAACATGGGGTTGAAGCCGTTCTCCCGAACAATGTTGGTCTGGTATTTCTGCGGGGAGTCGAGGTCCATGGACAGATTGGACTCGTTCTTCTTCTCACCCTTGTCGCTGGCATGGAACACCTCGACTTGCACGTAGGGGTCCATCGACTTGTTGGCCGGCAAGTTGGCCGGACGCATCAGCTGGTGGGCTGAAACGACATCGATCGTAAAGGAAACGACTTTGCGCTGCTTCTTGCCTCCCGCCAGTTCGGCGTTGTAAGGGAGCACTTGGATGTCGCGTAGCTCAGGTGACTTGAGAACATAGCCCGAAAAGTCCTTGCCGCCGTCGAACATGGCGCGGTTGATCTGCATGCCCAAGTCAAAGGTTTGCCAGTTGAGCGCAGCCATTTGCACCCCACGACGCCAGTAGAGAAGGGGGTCAAAGTTGTTGGACGTGATTCGAGTGCGATCGGGGTACACTCGCATCATGTAGCGCAGGTTGTGGAGGTCGACGGCCATCTTTTGCTCCTTGGCCCTGGAGTGCTTGGCAAAGCTGGACTCCATGAAGGAAAAGATGTGGTTGTACTGCTTCGCCTCGGCCGTGTCAAAACCAGCAAACTTGACGCCGGCGCAGTAGACGCCAAGCTCGCCCAGCTCCTGGACAGTCTTGGTCGAGATCTTTTTCTGGTTTCGCTCACCGCCACTCTCGTTGTCACTGGTGCTGCTGCTCATCGCATCCTGCACGCGACCTTCCGTGATTGTGTTGACGCGGGTCTTGCTGACCAGTCGTCGGGAAGATGGGCTGGGACTGAGCATCGGGCTCTGAGGAAGCGACTGCGAAGGCGCCAAGACGGCACCGTCAACAACGGGACGGGCCAGTGGGGAGTTCAAGCTGTTTCCTCGGCGGCGGCCACGGAAGTCATTTGCCGGGGGTTCCTCCTTGACCTGAGGCTTCTTGACCTTGATGAGCACGCGCTCCATGAGCTCCGAAGGCGAAGGAAGTTTGTCGTAGGACTCTTCCAGTGTCTCCGTGACGAGCCGAGAGCCAAAGGCCTCCTTCATAATGTCCACCATAATAGACTGCTGTGCAGGATTGCAGTGCACCTCGAGGGAGATCCAGAGAGGAAACTTTGATTTGAAGAAGGCGTACTTGTTGATGGTGGTCATGACCTCACGGAAGCTGATCGATGTTGTCAGGGTCCGACCATGGTTGACCTCGGGCTGTCCAGAGCTTCCATCCCAGCAGTCCACCTCGATGCACCGACAGCCTCGAACGAGGGCGGAGATGTAACCTTCGACGCTGGACTGGCCAGCGACCTGTCGACCAAGGAGGTAGGTATTGTGAGAGCTGGAGATGATGTACTCGTTCATGGGGCGATCAAGGATGTAGTCTTGAGGCTCGGGAATAATTGGTGAGTTGGACTCGCCCGTCAGGTATCGGACAAGTGCGGCCTCAGACATGACCTGCATGTCCTGGCTGGCATCGACATCGACATAATCAGACCGGTACCGGCGGCTGAGATAAGCAAACTGCTTCTCCCACTTGGCGAGGTTCGAGTCAACGTCCTCGCCTTGGACATTGCGCAGAAAAGCGAGAAACTCGGGCAAGGTGATTCCAACTTCGGGTCTGGCGGCAATGGTGGGAATGATTCGCTGGACATCATGCCTCTGCTTCATGAGACGGACAAAGCCTTTGAACTCGCCAAAGTTGAGCTTCTCGCACCGTCGAACATCGGAAAGGCGGAAATTCGTCTCCAGGGTCCATTGGGAGCTGTAGATGTGGAGGTTCTGGCAGACACGTTTCACACCGGCCATGTCCAGTTCCTCCTGCTCAATGCCACGGGCTTGGTCGCCAAATTCCCTGTTCATCTCCGACTGCCAGTACTGAGCCACGGCTCGGTCGTCGAATGCCATGAGAGAAGTCATCAGTTCCTGTCGATAGGTCAACGTCGCCTCGAGGAACTCGGTCCAGATGGTCAAGTTATCTACGTCGTCCGTCACAATGTGAAGGAACTTTGATTTTGAGCTGTCCGGGGCAGTGTAGATGATGGTAAACCAGGTGGCAGCCACTTGCTCGGGCATGCCAAAGTCGAGGCGGTATTGCTGCACGTCGGAGCCAGTGCGGATCTCCTTGATCTCGTCGACATGCAACGACTTGTGTGGACGATTACAATCCCAGGAGAGCTTGTTGGATTCCGTCTCGTACACGAGATTGACGGGCTTCAATCGACTTTTCCGGGAGACTTTCAACACTGGGCAGCCGTTTCGGAGCTCTGCCGGCAACACCGGACCGGCCATGGCACCGGCACTTCCATTGATGGATCCGGCGGCGCTGTTGTTGCTTGATGACGGACCTGCTCCGTCGAGCCCCAGGAGAGAAATGTTGTCATCCGGGATAGGATCGGCCTCCTCGTCGGTGTCGGTCAGGGCGTTGTACTCCGGTGGTGCGGTGGCATTGCTATCACTCCGGCGGCGCAAGATGCTGGGACCAACACTACCATCCCGGCTGGCAGGGGCCGCCGAAGATTGTCGTCTCCTGCTGGCGAACCGATGGGCGCGGTTGGAGAAGCGACGGATCAGATTGCTCTTGGGTGGAGCTTCGGGAATAGCACCTGGATTGCTGCTGGCCAAGCTCTGGCCGAGCGAGTTGTCGCTCGTCTTGCGGGACAAGATGGATTCCGGAAGCTGAAAGTTGGCAGGGCAGGGCTCCTCGTCTCGGCCACGCATGGGTTCAGGCGAAGGCTGGACCGAGGAGCTGGTTGTCAGAACGGCTGTGTCTGGTGACATCAAGGGCGATCCTTGCTGCGAGTTGGAAGCTATTGAGGATGCACTGATGGCGGATACCGGTGCCGTTGAGGGCTGTATGTGTGAGAAGGCCGTTTGAACCCGACTGAGGTATGAGGACGGCATGGGTGCCGGGGTGGAGGACATGTCTATGCGGGACTGAGGTGAAGGAGGAAGGTAGGTGTGTTGTGAATCGAAGTCTGTATTTGAGGGAGACATGGTTGCGTGCATTGTGGTGGTGATGGCACTAAGTGAAGAGACCAAGGCGCATCTGAAGGTTGCGTCGACATATATAAGAGATTAGGCAGTAGGAGGAGCCATGGTGGAACAGCCTGGGGGCAGTAATTGCGGGGAAAAGATACAGTTCCAGAGGCCGATCTCTTCTTGGAAGAGCTGTGGTCGTCCTGGGGTACAGCCAACACCAGACGGATAGCCGCGGGAGCAGGGCGTGAGCGTAGAGCTGATGGTGAATGGGGAGGCGGACGAAGGTATCAACGCAGATGCAGGGACGCAGCACGAGGTCGCCGTAGAGTGGGCCGCGCAAACAGAGGTCCAGCTGTGGTGGTGTAGTCGAGGGTCGATCTGGTGCGCGGAGATGTGCCAAGTTCGTGGCAGCGTGGTGAGCTGGCAGAAGGTGGGATATGCAGGTGGCTGATTTCGGGTCGCCCTGAATATTGGTTGGAGTAGGACCAGCTTCGAGTCCGTGGGGAAGCAGGTGACCGCGCAACGGCACAGCGCAACAAGAGGCAGTTCAGGTCAGCGCAGAGCGCGGGAGTCGAGGCCAAGAAGGGGGGGGAAATGTAGTGAAGATGATCAAAAGCTCGCTCCCTTCGAGGGTCAGGTCCAGGCTTAATTGTGAGTTGGCGTCGGCCAGCAATCGCGCAAGTGACAATTCGAATACTGCTGACGAGCGGGTCCTCCAGGGGCCGATTTCCAACCAGAAAAAAAAATTGCTGTAGAAGCTTCAGAATCGAATTTCGCAGTTCGTGACGCTACCAATCGAGGTCGCCCAACTTTTTTGGGTGGTGGTTGCTGATAGCTGGTGGAGTTGGGAGGTTCAAGAACCACGGCTGCAAACACACTCTGTGGGTTCCGATAACTGTCAGTCACAGAGCCGCAGGTGCAGATGCAGTTGCGGGTGCAGTCCGATCAGACGTAGCAAGGATAGGGCACTGGCCCAAGTCGCGGTGTTGACGGAATGAAGTTGCAAGGGCGCGTCTCGCTGAGTCACCCAATGCGGATACGGACTAAACAGAGCCGGGAATCGCACGTCGTAGAATGGTGGCAGAAGGCTCGGAATTGAATGTTCTGCAGAGGAAAATGTCTGGTCGTGTAGCTAGGTGTCTCGTGTAAGCGTGGGAAGGAACAATTCCAAGTGTACGTCGAGTCTGTTGGGTGTTGAGGAGCGAGTGATGGGAAGATTCAAGAGAAGTTGAGGTTGTAGGTTGGAGGAGAGGTAGAATTTGGTGGAGTGGGAGTGGGTGGGTGGAAGAAAATGGGGGGAGTCAAGGTAGTAATAAGTAGTGGCGGCACTACGACTACCTTTGGGTAAGGTACTTGGTAGCTCGAGGGGGAGGGGGGGAGAGAGTGGGAAATTTTGAGCAGCAGTACGTACTGTACTTCGCAACTTAGGTCCAAACGGGCAGGGCAGAAGAGGAGAAGAAGAAAAAAAGGTAATTCCCAGGTGGGAAAGGAGGGAGGAGACAAAGGCGTCTTTAAGTGCGAGACCGAGTAGGTATGAACAGAACAAGACAAGAGACAAGAGACGAGAGACGAGAGACGGGATCGGTGTGCGTGGGAACAGGCAGCGTCTTGTATCTGACAGAGCTGGGGGTCCGGGAAATTATGGCGGGATGGACATCAGCCAAGAAATGCCTTCTTTATTTGGAGCGCTCGAGGGCAGGACACGAGAGACAGCGTGTGCGGGTGTGCTTTGAGCTCGAAATGGAGCTGGAGATGGATGGAGAGGGAGAGGGAGAGGGCCTGGCAGTGCTGGTGCCAGTTGCCAGCGGTCAATGGCTGGCGTGTGCCTGTGCCTGTCTGTGTGCCCGGTACTGTACCTGTGCCTGTGCCTGTGTGGTCAGTCCCAAGTCAGGAGGAGCCGTTGACGGCAGCAGCAGGAAGCAGGACGCAGGACGCGGAGGAAGAGGGCAGGCGACTAGGTACCGGGGGGGAGGCAAAGAATTGATTGATTGAATGAATTCAATTGACTGGAAACTGGGCCTGGCATGGGCTGGGGTTACGTACGGTTGGAGTGACGGGGGGGAGAGGATACTGGGGACTGGGGAGTGACCGGGGGAGGGGTGCATGCGTGTACGTGTGTGTGTCTCTATTTTCTTTTTTCTTCTTTCTCTCCTCTCACTCCTCAAAGTTGTCATGTCTCGTCCTGCTCCTGTGCGAGGGAGAGTGGGAGGGGCTGGAGAGGGGGTCAGAATGAAAAAAAGGGAGAAAAGTGAAGGGAGACGGACAAGTCGAGGATCCACGTCCAGGGTGCGTCTATCGCCATGATCCAAGTGGCTCGCGCCCAAAGATGTGCAGATGTTCCCCGGCAAACCCTGTTCGCAAGGGGGACAGAGGGACAGAGGGGGGTGTTCACGGGGTGAAAGGGAGGGAGTGGCAGCATCAATTTGGAGTGAGCGGAAGAACAGGGCGAACGAGCCAAGAAACGGACTTGACAGGGCCAGGGCTGTCCCGATGGTACTGTACAGCCCGGTCCAGCACACAGCGAGTATAGTACTTGAGTACCTGCGAGCAGAGCAACGGCAGCCAGCTCCAGACCGGTCCAGCATAGCAAACCAACCAGAGCAACGCAACACGGCTCATAGAGCTGCCGATGTTGTTGTTCCTGTTTCGTCGTCGTGACCGTTGCCTCTTTGGTCAAGGAAGTCGGTGACAGGGCCGCGTATCAGATCAACGACATCTCACTGGGGCATTGTTCCAAGGACATTGGCAATAAGCCCTGCATGCGCAGTAGTGGCAGACTGTGACGAGGTTGGGCGAGGCAGAGCAGTGTGCAATACCGCAATGCATACACACATAGTACCGGTACGGAGTGCGTGGTACGGGAGATTCGAAAAAAGAAACATGATGATCTGGTCCAACCAGGGGCGCCGCACGCAGGAGAAGGCGTCACGCAGCGCACACCCGACAATTAATAAGGCATGCGCTCACCAGGGAATATGTAAGAGCAGCGGTGAAGGCCAAAGGGGACCTGGAACCCATACCAAACAAAGTTCCCCACTGTGCAGGTGAATCTGGCTGACCGAACCGAAACCAAACACCAGAGTACGGAGCACGCAGCACGCAGCACGCACATAATACAGAGGAGCAGGGCGAGATGCGCAGCAATGGCCTGGGTGACATGGGTGGACGCCGAGTGACGAGCATGACCTGCGCGATGAATCCGACATGGCCAATCTGGCATGGGTCCGGGAACGGAGCAGAAAAGCAAGAAAGGTTGAACGTGAAAGCAGCATCTCTTGCTGTGGTCCAATGCTAGCGTAGCAATCGTGTCCCATCGGCGAGCAACAAGTATGATGGAGACGGATGTGATGCCGTGATGGTGATTCAGTGGGATTCTGGTTTTGGTTTTGGCTCGTGGCCTTGGATAGGCCGGATCGTGGAGGGTGAGTTGATGACGGGACTGTCTGGATTTCTGGGTTGGGTCTGACCAGAGGCTCCTGGGCAACTTGGCTCAAATCATAGGGCAAGTGACTTGACCGGTTCTTTTCTTTTTCACCAATGTATTTTTTCCCCTCTAAACTTCCTTTTTCCAAAGTGGACTTTTGTGTGGTTCCCCAATAACCTAGGCTGACTGGACCAGCGTATTTACTTTTTCCCTTTCTATCTGCGGTTGTCCTTCATTGCAGGACCTAATTAGAGGAGCTCACCCTACAGAGCTTTGACGATGCTCAGCAGCGTCAGAGACCATACTTGCACATACCAAACAGTAGACTCCCACGGTCCTTTTTTGGTAGTATCGACTTGAGGCTTGCAGCTCCGTGGTTGCAGGGGGTCTAGGAATTAGCTACAGAGTCAGACAGTCAGAAGAGACGGAATCCATGCGGACCCGCCAATCCGTCAGGTTGGGCGATGGATGATGGACGATGGATGATGGATGATGGATGGCAGGATGGATGACGGGTCCATTCTTTTTTCGCCAGGCAGTTCTCATTGGCATATGCCATTGCCTTGCCCTACTACTCGGGATGTTTTCCTCCAACATGCACCATGTATGCTATTCGGAGTGCGGCAGTGTGAATCTAAGTATGGACTAGCAAGCCCAACGACGCCAGAGGGTGGAACGGACCAGAAGGTCGGTCTAGCACTGCACACTGCACACTCTGGCAGTCGGATACCACCCTACCAGCCCGTCCACCGAGTTGTACCTCTTTACCTGCGATGCAACGACCTTTGAGCTTCCCGCACTCTGGGCCTCACCTCAATGGGTTGAGCTAACCAGTAAGCATGCGAGCCCGAGGCCGAGCCCGAACTCGGGAGGTGGGTACCTGCCCATTCATGCTTTCTACCTATCGCAGATGGGGTTTGGAAAGGGAGAGAAGAGTCCAGAGAGTTTGGCCTGTGGGCTCGACAAATGACGGTAAGATGAGGAGAGGGAACGACGCAAAAAGTCGGCCAGCTGTGTGTCATACCTGCTCATCTCATTGCCATCCTCAATTGCGAGTATAGTTGAGTCACGCAGAGGCACGCAACTTTGATGGGCCATGAGATGAGAGGATGATATGAGGTGTAACAAGCACGATGATCTGTCCATCACTCTCAACACCAAGAAAGCGATAGGCACGCTGGCCCTGGCTGATCCGCAACAGCCGTGACGCTTCGGGCCATGGAGACACAGCAGAGGGAGGCAAGGAGGTAATGGAGGGCGATGGCTTTATGATGAGCAGCCGACTAATAATGACGATGGGCAATTTCGAAAACAAGCATGATGCGACTTGACGCCGTGGCCACACCTCACCTCGGTACATGCATTTGCTGGTCTGTTGCCCTACCACAACAAAGTTTTTTTTTCAGCATGGACTGCACGGCCAGAGCTAATCAGCCACCTCTAAGCATCAGTGATAGTACGGAGTGCTCTATCACGATGACCCGGATGGAGAGGGAAAGAGGAGGGGGTCGGGCACTAACATGCGGCTGAACTATGGGTTAGGTAGGTCCGTCGTTGATTGTCTTCGTATTTTTACATGGGCTCAATTTTTTCTTCTTCCATCTTTGATTGCAATTTTTTTTCTTTCTGCCCCTTTCATTGGATGTACGCCAACGGACAAGCTCCCGGAGCATGGTCACGAGGGAGGCAAACGAGCTTCGAAAAGCTACAGGGAAAGCTTCTAAGCTCAGTTAAGCCAAGGGAGGGGGGGAAAGGCGCGGGGCCAAGAGAAGCGTGGCATGGCGCTGGGCTACAGCACCAAAGCACCCCAATCTAAGGCCCAAAGTGAGAACAGAGAGACGAAAACAAGGCCCAAGGCAAGGTGCCGAGGCTAAGGTAGTCCCCGCCATGGAGCTGTGTCACAGTGTCCTTGGGCTCCGGGTACCAGAGTCACGGATGACTCCTCGTATGAGTTATGAAATGCTCCATAATAAGGCAATGAGGAAGATCAATACGATGCTGGTACAACCCGGCACCTCGACAGAAACCAGCGCCGTCGGTAAGGCCATGACCAAGCCAAAACTACCCTAGCCGACAACCAAGCACCCAGGTCAATGAGAAAGGTCAACCATTAATAGGACCGAGCGAGGGAGAGAAGACAGGGCGAGCGGTTCAATGCTGCAGGCCCCCGGATAGTCGCAGAAAAAGAACAATTCCATGACCAGGGGATTTGGCCCGACGATGACGGCCGCGCCCATAGCACACTGTAGGCCTAGGAGAGGATGCAGTACCCATCTCGTTGTACCCGCCACGGCCGGTACCTCGCCATGTGTCCGGTTCACCCCACGACAGGGATGAGAGGAAGACGACTGGCTAATCTTGCCACCCCCGTTACTGAAGTTGACTAGGGGGTAGAGGGGGATGACGAGCGCCTACGGTGGGTACATCTCTCAAGGTGCGGAATGGGCTGTGTGGTCAAGTACCTCAGAAGAATCAGATCTGCTTCTAGGTTATCCACCACCGGCTTTGGCTTCAGAAACTCGCCATTCAGGGGCATTGAACGGTCGGAACCTCGTGCTTCCCATGCGAATTGGCTTACGGACGGTGTCTTCAAGTATATGGTACTTGTATATTAGAGCAGAACGCCGGGGGCCCTTCCGGAGCGAGGATGCAGTGTCAGAAATTCGTATACAGTGCAGCTGGAGTCGCCGAGAATTTGAGCCCAACGTAATGACCTCATAGCAAAAGGTCGATAATTGTTTGGTCCGCAGCACGAAGCGAAAAAGAAAAAAAGAGAGAGAAAAAAAAGCCCGATGTTGAGATGTCAGAGGGGGGATGAAAGACAGGGGAGATACGGATAGAAGTGGTCATGCGGACAGCATCCCAGTCAAGTTCACGCCTGGCCATCCGCCCTCCAATGTCAAGCGGGCCAGTGGTTGGTTGGTGTGGGCCTGGGCCAACCGTTGTCTAACGCTCTTTCTCCTGGTGGTTGTGTGACAGACGGAAGGAGTACGGATGGACGTAAAGAGAGAAGCGCCAAGTAGGTACGCCGTACGGGGTACTTGGCGCTTGCCTTGGATTCCAGGGCCATCCTGCCTCATCAGCTAGAGGTCTGAGAGGTAGGACTATTCGTAATTGCGACGCAGGTAGGGCATCACCGACAACGAGGTAATCGCTACCTACCTATGTACCTGCCCCTTACTGTACAAGCAGAGGAAAGGAGGGAAACACCTGCGCCTTCTGGTTTATCTACGAAGTAAAAGTGTACGGAGTACTGTGGAGCCTATCCTCCATTACTCACTCACCACAGAGTGAGTCTCGTTTCAGAATTCGATCTGCCCTCTGATATTCCCAACAGCGACGTGTCTCGCAAACCCATGTCCGCTCCATACCTCACTGTACGAAGTACGAGGTACATTGCAAGCTGCCTGCAGTCTCTATGCGCGTATTCAGAGCAGAGCTCAACATCAGAGCCATCGCCGCTGCGACTATTTGCAGCATTCGTTTCAATCTTCACACCAATACCTGATCGCCTACTCCGTACCCTGCTTCGCAACTCTCGTTGCACCTGGATTGCGACGTGTTCCTCACGAATGTTACGCCGCGTCCTCGTTCTCTTAGCGTGGCTCGTACCGTACTACCACTTCGTACGTATCGAGTTCCTTAGTGATGCTCAGCTGCCACGCCCACATCGCGACTGGGCAGGGAATCCAGGCATGGGCCAGTGGGCGGCTTGTTTGAGACGAGCCTTAGCCCAATTCCCTCTCACATCTGGACCTGGACGGTAATCCCCAGAAAAGCGAGATTGTGGCACCAGTCATGCTACGTATCCCAATCTCGCATGCCCTCGCACGCTTTCGCAGACTCAAATCTGGCCTCCAAGGCCTCCTACGTCCAGTTACGCGAAGCATAATGATCGCTAGCGCGCGTCCGGGTGATTCCGGCAGCTGCAGAGCCACGGAGCCTCTCTTCACAAAACCCCTCGTTTTCCTGGCACAAGGCCAGAGAGATCGCTTCGTTGTTCTGCCTCGGACATATCAGAATGACCTTGTTGAAGCTTCGTGAATTACCGCGTGCTACTTGCAACTGACCTGCGCCAAACAAATCAATGCGTTTTACTGGTTGCCTTCATTGTTGCTGCGCACGTATTTTGTACGGTTGTTGTTCTAACTCAATGAGTTGGCCCCCGCTGTCTCATCTCAACGGCCCTTGGGAATACGACGCCGGAGGCACCAGCTGCTTGGGCAGGAGGGGTCAGGGATTCTTCTGATAGGGCAAGTTCACCAAAGCATCCAGGTAAATTTAGACATGATTCACATTGTCACCTCGGCCGCTTCTGCACCCCAGGCGAGGGCCCGTCAGCGAAGAGACAGAACACCAAGCAAAAGCTGCAAACGAGCCAACTCCGTAATCCACTCCAAGTGACGTGGCAGCGGTCACCCACACTCTCAACCGTTACAGGCAGGTCTCACAGCATGTCGCGATACCCTCGCAATTTCCATGGCCATTTTGACTCTGCGCTGACAGGAAAGGCGTGATAGGCAAGCAGTTTGGCCAACCCCGGGAGTCTCCAGGATCAAAAGCCCGATGTGTCCTTGAGTGACCCGGCTCATTACCACAGGGCCAAACGGTCGTTTGAGTTCGATTGCAAACAGCGCGCAAGCGCCAAAAGCCAGCACAGTGGGCGGCATAGACCGCCTGAGCGGGACAAGGATGCGGGGAGGAGACCAATCGCGTCAATGACCTAAATGGCTGGTGTACTGGAGCGGCGTCGTGGGAAAATTGAAGGAGGGAAACTTTGTTGCAGCGGCAAGCCGAGTCTTTCGAGCCTCAAGGACCAGGTCCCAGGTTCAGGTCAGACCTCCAACACCGAAGAGCTGGACTGTACAAGTATTGCGACATGCCATCGCAGTGTTCCGCCACCATGATTCGAGGAGAGACACAATGGTTGGAGCCGGACATCTTGAAACAAACGCCTGGGACGACCAACAACGGAATGAGATCATCAATCCGTCGATCCTCTGGCGCCGACTCCCGTCATTTCCTTGCATGGGCTTTGGCCAAACAAATGCGCGATACCATGGCCGTGGTGGAAATATACGTACCTCTACTACAGCTGCAGAGGGGGTGTGGCCATCAAAACGCCTGCGGCTGGGATGCCGGGTGTGGGTCTCCAAGCCTCTTGGTATCTCGGCCGTCCAGGACTTGCAAATCCGTCGTCTTTCGTCAGTCTTACACCCCGCCACTGTCACGAACCTGAGGTGCAGCACCTCTCTGCAGCCTTGTCACTGCCCCGCCGACGCCAGTATCTTGGTGTTCAACGTCAACTCACTGACAGCTACAAGTGCAATCCACGTAAACTGAGCTGATGGGATGCCTCTCTCCGGGGAAAACGGAGGACGCTTTCAGGTGGGCATGCCAATGCTGACCTGGAGACGAATCGGATCCGATGCTGGGTCTGCGGTGGGTTTGGCGTTGGGGGTTCAGCGTTTCTCTCCTGTCACAAATGCCCCAGTGAACTCTAGCTGGCAGGTTATGGCAGCCTCACGAGCAATGACGACGAATACGGGTGCTCTGTGCTTAGCAGCCGCGCTGCTGCTGCGCTTGGCCTTGTTCAATCTGGGATCGGATTGCGGAGTCTCGTGGAATAATGCCACAGAGTGAAGAAATGATGTACACCGACATTTGGATAATCGCAATCTTGATCATGTGGTCGTTCTGGCCCAGTCCTACTGCGGAGCCGCTTGGCGCAGACGCTGGTATACTTGTATGCTCCCAAGACTGTTGTTACTCATGGTGGTCAAGGTACCGAGTTTTGTACCGGTACAGGCAGTTTCAACATGCCAGTCACGGCAACATGTTCATATCAAATGCTGTGGCCGATGAAGAGCCTCGACAGTATGACACATCATACCACTTTATGCAAGGACAATGTGCAGTATATCGGACGGGTCAGCATCCATACGGGGCCATCACCAATAACCGCCCAGTGACGAGCAAACACAAGAACACTCACTCTCTTTGTTGAAATGCACCGACGAGCTGGACCAGGCGTAGCCGCCAAGGGACATTTAATTGGCTGGATTCTCACTGAGTGTCCAACGTGGGGGAGGTATGACGTTCCCGTCCCGCAGTCTGCCAATCGGCTGAGACTCGAAGTGGTGCCGATGCCCGGTCCCTAGGGTGATCTCAAAGGGTCCCCGCTGTGAGACATGGGTCCGGGGCCGTCTCACTGCTGTCCTTCGACAGGAGGGCAAGCAGACCTGACATCTTCTGTCCTGAGACGGCCAAGGAGAGACATCAGTGGCAGGTATCGGCGCTGAGTGGTGGGAGGTTCGGATGACAGCCACCCACCCCTTTTTCATATGTCAAGCAGTCTAAACACCATTGATCGCTCTCAGGCTCTCAGGGCTGCAAGAGGCCCCAACCAGGGGGGACCTACACAGGACCCTTGGGAGATCTCCCGTCATTATACTCGGAAGTGACGACGGGGTACGGACATAGACGGGCGCAAGATAAGAACTGGGAAGACGAAACCATCTTCGTCCAAGTGCGTTTTCCGCACGAGTTGGAAAACGGTGAGGCTATGCGAGCGTCCCGCCTAGGCTTACAGGGTGACGTAGGGGAGAGTTCACAGTCAATGAGCGGGACGCGTGGAGTGTGAAGGTTACCCAAGAGATACAACGATATTACGATTCGCGGCTATAGTAGAGGGTGTCACGCGGCGAACTCGAATGCTGGAATGGGACGGCTGCGAGCATTCACAGGGCTTTCTGCCGCAAACCAACTTACGTTTTGAGCGTAGTTGACTGGGAGGGTGAGATATGAGTGGTCGAGCTGTGGTCGATTGACAGCAGTCTCCTGCAACTCAAATGCAGGACCTGCAAATACCCATAGGTGCGCTAACTTACATGGTACGGCTTCGCGCATCCTGTCGTATTCCACATTGCCATCATACGAAGTACACCAATTGACCTGCTCCATGTTTGACTTCTGTCCCTCCTTGAGAGTACGGTATCGGGGATACCCAGCTAATCGAGACTAGGCACGTCTCAGCAATGTTGCCTGGGCTTATGGTACTATGTGTTGCTCTCGGCAATTGCCCAATGCGTAGCCTGCCTACCCTACCTACGACGTACGCTGGGTTGCTCGCAGGCCATGGCTCCTCCAACAGCCATTGGCGCTCTCCCACGAGTACTAAGCAGCCAGTCCGGTCCGGACACTGCCTGGAATTGCTAAGCTAGCAGCAATAATAAGACCCAAGCCTCTTGGTAACCCCTCGTTCCGTCTTATTTGTCCAACGTTCGTCATCACTACGCGTTCTAATCAGAGCAATTTTCTACGGTGGGTTATGGTTCTTCAATGTTGAAGGGCATCGCATACCTATTACGCAAAATGGTCTTTCACTTGCGAAACAAGGGACACCAGAACACAAGGTGCTGAGGCCTCCGCCCCCTCTTCTGTTGTGATTAATTGAGAGACATGCGCTGCCAAGAATCGCCGCGGGGCGTGAACTGGGACGTGCTGGGTTTGCTTCTCTTATGGCTTATTTGGGGCTGGCGTGGTTCGTTTTCCGTCTACGCAGTATGTACGGAGTATGGCACAAAGAACAAAGGTGCCAGGATGCCGACAATCCCGTACCAAGACTTGGCTCAACACGCCCTCAATTTCGATTATACGATGGACTGCGACCACGTGCCTCCCCCGTTTATTGCGCCGAAAAGCAACTTCTTTGAACCAACTTGACCAACCGCACCAGGCCAAGGAGATGCAGCTGCATCTGCAGGACCGCGCCGTGGTCGAATCCTGGCAGCCATCGGTTTGCATCCTTCCCCAAGAACAGCCATTCACGTATGTACATGTCGGGACCACGATGCAACGTGTCGCCATCCAATCTCGGCGCGCATTCTATCGCGTCATTGCGGATGGGCACCTGATGCATTCGCCTGGCTGCGATGACATTGCCAGCGACAGGTGGCACAGCAGAACCGTGAGATTGGCTCTCACCGGGTGGGAATTGCTTATGTGAAGAGTAGAGGACCCGAGATTTCGCCAAAACCCGGCTTAAGGGTCAATTGATCAGAGGCCTAATCAGTTTGCTCTGGGAATGATTGTCAGCAATTTTGACCGCATTCGATGAGGCAGATTACGGTGCCGCCAGACACCTGCCACACACGGGAAAGCCAGACCCAGTTGCTTCACTCCATGCGGGTAGCGAAGAGCGCAGCAAAGTCGGATATTCATGCATCAAAGCTGTTTGTCTGTCTTGTTCCAGAATGCCACGGCTTCCTAGTTTGGCATCACTCACCTAGGCCACGCGTACTCGGGTTAGAAGTCGTTACAGAAGTCAATTCCCTCAACTATGAGCACTCGACTTAGCCGGCGACTGTACATACATAGTTCCGGTTACCTTGTACCCTTTGATACAGGAGGGTATGTTGCACGAGCCATCCTCCCACGTTGCAACCCCTTCCCACCGGGATTAAGAGGAACAAACGCCAGCTCCAAAGCAGATGACTATACAAAGGCTATTCGTATGCGATGCCTATCGGGTGACTATTGCCCTGGTCGCATTGCAGGCGAATGGCGCATCTGGATATGCGATAGGCGTGGACATCCCACGTTGGCCGGCTCGCTACGATAGTCATCCGGATCCGGAATGCCTACCAATGAGGAAATTTGGGTGGATGGTGAGCGGGAGCGCCCGTCATGTTGCGCGCCTGCCGCTGCATTTCTTCTCGTTGGCAGAGGCGCGATGTGATGTGCCTGGGCGCTGGCGGCACCTTGAGATGAGGATGCTCTGATACAGCTCTCATCGTGACCCGCCGGCCACTGCCTGGTAGGCTGCCTTTGGGGCTCTCTATGTCATACCGTGTATGCTTGTATCTACTTCATGCCTATCCGATGGCAGTGACTGGTCCTCAACGCTGCGGCAGGCACGGAATTATCTGCTCCCATTGTCGACTGGGCCCTCTGTGGACGACGGAGGGCACCGAGTTGAGGGGATTTGATGGCACAAGTTAAATGCTGCCACGCTGTAATACATTGACCTGCCATAAGGCCATAGGACCCGCGGCCTCCGGTCAGCAGACAGAATGTTGAGTCCGAGATGATGAGTTGGGCATTTGTTTCGACGACCTTTTGTCTCGACTTCGGACGCCATGTTGGCTCATTGTTCTTTGAAATGGAAAAGAGCTATGACTATGATGTGACGACAGGGGCGCCGTCGACCCAATCGACGTCTCGCACGGGACCAGAGCGGCAATTTGAGACGAGGTCGAGTCAGTCAAACGCACGCCTCCTGTGTTGTGGATTCCAAAGTGCTAGCGAGCTGCATAGGTGTAAGTGAGCCCCCCGAGACTCCTATTCTCCTGGTCTACGAGCCATGACGGAGTGCGGATACCAGGTGCTATTGTGCGACAGAGAGCAAATGCCGTGGCATGGTACGACGTACATAAGACTCCGTGCAAAGACAAAATATGCCGAAGGGCCTAGACCGCGTTCGACTCTGCCAAGCTACATGCTCAACAGAAAAGGGAAAAGAAGTACGAGACACAGAGGTTCAGGTTCGATGGTAAGGGTACAAGTGATTACGCACTCTGTCCGAGGGTTGACCCGAGCCTGCGGAATTCGAAGCAATCTATCCAGAACGCACTACGAATCCAAGGTACCTTGAGCGACGGGCCACCGGGGTCTGGTTCAGAAGTCTCCCCCTATGAAGCGCCCTAGCAACAGGGGGACGGGCCTCATTAGGGGTTCGACGCCGCCCCATGTTCCGCGCAAAGCCCAGCCGGGGAAGAAGGCCGCCGCAGAGAAAGAGAGCAGAGCTCGGCGGCGCTTTTCGAGCTGGCGCTTGCTTGTCTGCCTTGCATCGTCGTGGAATTGCAAAGGGGATCAAGTCTCAGACAGACAACCTCGCCCACAACTGCTCCGTACTCAAGACGCAACCACACTTGCACACCCCCATTGACACCCTCGAAGGAAGGGCGCATGGACCCTGCTGCACATCATCTTGTGATGTGCTGTTGAGCAAGGGGTACTCCTTGTTGACGTGGGGAAATGCTGGGAGGTGAAGCAAACACTGTCAAGATCCCAGCCATTGAATTCGAGACAGGGAAACAGAAACAGACCGAGTGCCAGAAAGCCCTTCCAACCCCGGAAGCTCCAATTCGGGATTGATGAAAGAGTGAATTTGACCAATTTCTCGGGACCGATCCCCGGAGCAGCCATGTCAACGGCTGGTTGCGCTGGCCTCAACTAGCGGCCGCATTGTCCCACCATGATCCGGGATATGAGGCGCCCCCGGGGCCGAGTGCTTCGTATAGTACATTGCTCCAAGTATTCCGTACGGCGTGTACGGAGTACGGGCTTTTCCTGAATTTCTGCCTTGAGGAGCCAAGGCAGAAGAAGGGCGTGATTCCGGTGCTTCCGCAGCCCGCGCTTTCGACATGAGGCAATCATTTCCATGTGTGACGGTTTGAGGTGGTGCCATGTTGACGCCGTGTACGGGGTTACTTGGAGGCCAAGCAGCTCCCAATGCGTGCTACTTGCTACTCAGAATTCGCACCGCGATGCCACTCAAACCAGAGGATGACGAAGCTCTCACCCATTCTATAGCTGGAGCAGGCTGCACAGGCACGCAACGACAGAAATTTGATACATGGCTCAGACGGACCACGGACCACGGACCATGGGCTACGGACCCGATCTCAGCAACTTGCAGGAGGTTGGGAATTTCGAAACTGCTTTGATTTGACAAGCACACTGCCCAACACTAGCGCCTCTCGGACTCGAAGCCGTGCCAAGAACCTCATTCCTCATGATTATGAGGTTAGGAAGCCTATGGGGGGCGTACCGACCTTTGTGAACTCGGATTGGATCGAATGTCATGTTTCAACCTTGATCACCTGCTGGGCACCCGTTGGATCTCGAATACGAAAGCAAGCCATCTACCGATGCGTTGTTGGCCGCTGGTTGGATTGGGAGTAGTCAGGGCCCCTGGTGGCTTAGGTCTCAGCCTTCTGGAATCCTTCCCTGAGGCTCGGGACTCCGTACCCCTGGCTTACACGGTGAGTCAGCCTACCGATGGTCAATCAAATGTTGGCTGTTGGCTGCATATGTCGATCATTGTCCCCAGTGGACGAGGATTGGCCTTGAGAGCCGTCGTGAGGCCAGCTGCCAGCATGGGGCTCTTCACAATACAGGAACCCTCTCTCTACGTCGTGCATGTTGCAATAGTCATGTTCCTTTTGAGGCCCACCACGAGATCCCGGTGAAGATCCTTTTTTCGATATGCAAGGGAGACAAGTCGCCCGCCCAACTACATTTCACGGCCGGCCTCAATTGCGAAACACGGCACACCAATCATAATTCTTTGGAGCACCTCGGCACCTTCACCGCCGTTGTGACTGCAGTGCTGTCAGGAGAGACCTCAGGTGGACTCTGGTGCGTGAGGCTAAGCTGCGTTGTCAGATGCAAAGAATGTTTAGTTGGAGCAGCAGAGAGGTCACAGTATCGGTGTAATACAAGCAGTCCTGGTCCTTGGAATGAATGGACAAAAATACCCGCCAGGTCGCTCTTCTCAATGCAGAAGTCTATTTATTACTGCGACGGATGACCACAGCGAGGCTTCGCCCCCTTCCTCCTACAGGCTGTTTCAAGTCCCCCTATCTAAGCTGTCTGACAAGATGGGAGACCAGGGTGGCACAAACCCAGTCAGCTTCTGGAACAATCATTTTACAGGGCTCCTGCTCGATACGAAGCACACAGACAGAGCTAGAACATTACCTTTGAGATTGGCTCATTTCCCAAAGTCCGGGGACCAGAACGGCCGTGGCTGGTTTATCTTGGCTTCAGTGGAAGACGCCATGAAGCCCCATTTTTTGGTTCTAGATGCAACCTAGGCTCTCAGCCCTGCGCCCTTCTGTCTCGCTGACGGTACGCCTCACCGAGGTTTGGCAGCTGCGGAGTACAGTATCCAGAGGCGTCTGCCTGACTCATCAGAATCAAGATAGGAGGGTGACGAAGGGCGGCGAGGGGAGGGGGGAGCGTCAGCTGGGCTGCAGGCGGTCGTGGGCATGCTGACATATGCAAGCACTCAGCCCTTTCACGGTTGGCCCTACTGCACACGCTGCTGCATCTTGCCTAGGCGTCTGTCGTTGGATAGGGTAGCGTGGTGCGCTGCAGAAGCGAGGGACCACGCGTGAACCTCCCTCTCCAGGGCAGGTCTCTCGAACACCGAGGCGAGGTAATAAGCAGCGGACGTGACGGGTCACTCGTTCGCGGAGACGACACCGGGCTCTTCGCATGTCTGGCTCGGGCCGGCCCCCACGTGTGGTCTTGCAGACTGACTTGTCACTTTCCACTCGCTGTTCATTCTGTAGACACACCTCCTTCTCTTTTGGACCGGATGCATGTCGAGATGGTGGGTGTTCGCAACCAGGAGGACACCCGCACGGGAGACATCCGGATGACTTGGGTGAGGGAAATGCACACATGGGGATGAGGGGTGTGTCTCCGGCTCCCCGCACAGAGTGGTACATCAACTTGCCATGTGTGCATCGGCAGGCAGACGCAGTCCAGCCGCAATCGCGGATGCGGATGCGGATGCGGGTGCAGATGAAGAAGGACAATGGAAAACACTCAACTCACACTATGGGTCCCGAAGTACGGATTCAGCAGGTACGGCACACGGAATATGCATGACGCTGAGCCGCCCGTTGCGCTCCGGGCCATGGTGTCCCAGAAATATGGGCGGCGGAAATGGCTCTCGCCCAGCTACGTGCCATGACTGCCTAGAGCTCTTGTGTCACGGAGCAGAGACGCTCGTGATGGACTCTCCAATAAGAAAACTGTCATGCTGCTGGGGGATCTCTACGGAAGCGAGGTGTTACAACAAGACTGATAAGGCCAATAGCGGACCAAGAGGTGCGACTAAGCTCTGCGGTCTACGGCATGGTGACAAAAAGAGGAATAAGTCGGAAAGGGCTAGTTACTCGCTGTGTGTGGCCGGTGGAACGTGAGCTATCACATAGGGCTGTTAGTCTGAGGCTGTCGACGTCAACATCGCGAGAGTGATGGGCTGGCAGTTGAGCCTATATGACATGAGGTGATGGGTGCATTTCGGGGTGAGAAATTGGGTCGGCACTGAGTACCGGTGAACCACAGTCAGGTCGACTTTGGTACAATGCGAGGGCAAGGGGAAGGGGAAGAAGAGAGGTTGGTGGAAAATGATACAAGATGACAGAAAAAGAGAGGAAAGAATATGAAACGAGAAGCAACGAAAAGGGGAGCAGGATGTTGAATG
>JALNIO010001985.1:7632-37579 GCA_023509875.1 Rugonectria rugulosa | reverse complement strand
ATGCCGCCTGATTCGCCTTTCAAGGTATTCAGACTGAGACCTAGCCTCTAGTACGGTCTTTGGGGTCTTTGAAACCCAAGGGGTCGAGGGCTCAGCTCCCTCCACAGCAGGCGTTGGAGTCCGTAGCTGCACATCAAGCTTCGAGACCACACTTTCCGGGTCTAGAGGAACAAGCCCGGCTCCTCTAAAGGCGGCCTTGATATTTCTTTCTGTCATAGTGGTCTGGAATGCGGCCTAGTAGGCCGGGAAGAACTCGGTCTTCGAAACATGGGTTATAGAGCATCTGATCAGATGCTCTATTTCTCGACCGTAAGCCTTCTTGAGCAGCCCAAAGCACCCGACGTCAAGAGGCTGAAGTAGATGAGATGAATGAGGTGGCATATAAAGCCGGATGATCTTCTTCTCCTCATAATATCTCTCAAATTCGATAGACTGATGGCTTTCATGCCCATCAAGGATCAGAAGACGATAGGAACCAATTGATCGATTGGCTGTGTATCGGTCAAAGTGCTTTAGCCACTTGAGACTTGTCTCGTTATCGGTCCAGCCATTTTGAGTCGTTGCAATAGCCCAATCGCCTGGGAGGTTGCTTTCTTGGTACCAATTGGCGAGGTGATATTGGCCCGCACCGATAATAAACGGCTGGATCGCCCAGCCTTCCGCATTGATCGCCTGAATCACTGTAATCCATTCTCGGCTTCCAGGCTGCACTGATTTAGGTCGTCCACGCCTTTCTGAGCCTGTAACAACCATTCCGCTTGCAATTATACCTATAAGAAACCCAGTCTCATCAAAGTTGTAGATATCATCTGATCGGATGCCATACTTCGCGATTGTATTCGCCACAAGTGTAAACCACTTACGAATAATAGTTGGATCTTCGCACTTAGCTCTCTGGTAGTTATATTTACGAAAGAAATGCATCTTGAGGTCTGGGTGCCGCTTGACGAAGTTATGAGCCCATCGTGTGCCAACTGGTGGCGCGTCGCGGTCGGCAAGCAATTAATCAGCCATTTCTTTTACACCACGTAGCTGTAGGGGAAATCCTCGCAAATCTAGGTCGAGAATGAAGTAAATAAGGATATCTTCTTCTAGATTAGATAGCTTGCGTGAATTAGGGATAGTATCGCGTCGAGACTGGATGCCTTGCTGCCGGCGATGTAAGGTACGATAGTGAACTATATATATTGCTGCGGCGCGTCGGATACTTAGTTTTGGATTATTTTGGAGGGCTTGAAGAGTAAGAAGGATTCTAGCCTCAGTATTAGAGCCTGACATGCTGGGTGGTTAAGAATCAATTGATTAAATGAAGAAGATGTAAGGTGAGGGATTTTTGTGACACTCGCTTGTCTGTGACACTCGCTTATCATATACGTTATATTATATTTCCTGCTATCTAGTGGCTTTGAGATTTAAGTCTCCTGGCGTTTTCATATAATCGGTCCGGATCAGCACCGTCTCTATCTATAGACCATCTCTTCAATTCATTATAATCACGACAGGTATGAACAGTCTCAAAAATTGGCATAATCCAGTTCCTATTCTCTGACCACTTTATAGGGATCAAAGTCATATCTCCACTACACATAAGGCTCAGACGGATAGCATCGAGACAATGTTCTATCCGAAACAACACAAATCAGAGCAGATCTGGGAAGGCTAGGGAAATACCATACCAATATGAGCTTGTAGTGTATAGTCTACTATGTCGGTGTAGTAATCTTGATGCAAAGATTTGCGTATCATGTTCTGGTTAGGGAACTTAGTAGAAGCTATGACAACGATCGGATACATGTTGTCCCCTGCATAATACTTACAACACAGTGCAAATCATGAAATAACGTCACCCTGGAGATGCATTAGACTGGATCATACGGAGAAGAGTATAAGTAGCTTACTGCGCCATATACAGGCCAGTTTCCGGATCGTGCCACAACCCGCCTCCCAGAACATTTGCCTCCTCAGGAGTGACAAATACGTTGACCGCTGGAACTGAATGTTAGGAAATACTTATGATACGTGGCAACCATGGTTGAACCAACCTCCTAAGAGATCTTGCCAAGCAGCATCGATTTCCGGACTTGGAGTCCCGACATAAGCGGGCTCTGTGATGGGACGATAGACTTTATGGCTTGAGTTATATTTCAACGTCGCATCAAACTTTATTTGATGGTACTCCGGATGTATTTCTTTCCTTACAGTCACTATAAACTGTCAGAGAAACTGGTAGGCAGGGACTGTGAGTCGAGGCTTGTGGCTTGGACTTACCGAAATCGCTGTCCCTCCAATATCTGCGCGATCGGCAATCCCCAGAAGCTGTACTCGTCCCCATAAGTCGCCCCAAAAGAGAGATGAGCAGCAAAACCCAAGATGCAACTGCAAACATCCAAGCTCTTCTTGACGAACACGACTTGCACGACGTAGTTGCACTATGACTCGTCGTCTCCTCAAGGAGTCTGTCTCCAGCGCCGTCAGATTGGAGACAAGACTCTGTGCTCATCCTTGGTGATTTAGCCATATCTCAAAGTGACATTTGCTTCTGATCCGTGAGAATTTCTTCTCTAATGCTTTATAGCGGGAAATATCACGAGATTACATGTGGCTTAAATAATATCACAGCTCATGACGCGTCCGAGGTACAACAGATTGTGTAATTTAGCAATTAAAGGCGAACTGTGTCGTGGACTCTACTGTGCCTGATTACGTGGGACCGGAGAGACAACTTGCGGCTTATGTGATCCTAAGTGACCCGCATGACTTGTAACGTACAACGTATCTTCAATGCGTACTCATAAGATATCGAATCTGGTCTGCATCGTCCTGGAACTTGGCTCTCACATGGCTAGAAACCCCTATTTGAAATCTTACGATCCATATTCTGCACTCAGGATGCTTCTCAAACTGCTGGCTAGTCGAAGGATGATTCCTCGACGCTTCTGGTCGTATCAAGAAGTGAGCAACGATACCGAAGACCAACAGCGCCCCAACAGCTCCGAGTACTTGGGGTTGAAAGAGGTTAAGGACCTTCTACCGTATCAAAACTCTCGGTTTATGACTACAAGAGCAATTCGTATTGCCATCGCCGCAGTCCTCGCAGCAGGTGTTATTGCATTTCTCAGCTTCATCGGCCTGCACCTAGCTGACTCCTCTCATAATCAATCACGTCACAGCTCATGCGGAAACACCTCTGCTGAAGCCCTATCACTTGGATGTTCCTTTAACCAGCTACTGTGGGCATGGCTTCCGCCCAACTGTCCACACTACGCAAACGACGAGTTTCTCGCGGCCGAGAGTTGGACATACTACGTCGACTCACGAGGAAAAGAGAAAGCGACTGGCGAAAAATGGTCGAAGGCAATGGACAATCAGATCAGTCTCTGGGGAGAGAGGGGAGAGCATCTGAGCCACTGCGTTTACATGTTTGTCAGCGTCGGTCAGATCATCCGTGATGGTACACCTTACCCGCCGCGATTGGGCTCGTATGAGCACTTGAACCACTGTGCAAACATTCTTCTCGAAGCTTTGAGAGATGACCAGACCTGGCACAAGTTGGAGACATCTACAGGAAGGGTTTCGTACGAAGAATACTGCTAACGAGACTGAAGCGTGGGCTTAAGCTTGGGTACCGACGCTCATGGATTGGCGTTGTTGCGAACAGTCAATACATGTTGCCATTCTTTTCACCTATCTGAGAAACAATGACTGATGATTGCGGTTTCATTTTTAATCTCAATCTGGATGTAATATATCGGTATCTGACGCTTCGTTCCGGAGGCTTTTGTTTTTAATTCTCGCCGCTACGTACCTAGTCTGCGTTTGAAGAAAATAGGATTGGCTCTAGACCCTTGATGTCGTGTTTTGGAAATAAGAATGGCCCTTCTGGAGACCATGGTGTTGCAATCTTTAGGTTTCCTAGAGAGCGCGTTTTATCAGCATTTAAGTCATTAGAGAATGTTGATGCCTTAGATCAACAAAAAATGAGTAGCAGATGAAGTTCATGCGCCCATATCTGATATTTAGTCATGGGAGCCCAATTTGCTATTTCAGGCGACGTCTATCTCCGAGTTTTCATAATAGTCTCGAGTCTTTCGTGAGAATAACATCTAATTATCATGGAATTTAAGGAGAGAAGCGGAGTAAATCATTCTATAAGCAGACAAAAAGTTGCTATTTCACTAAGTATGTGAGACGTAGCTCTAATGCTTATCAAAGAGCTGATATGCGAGCATACTGATACTCGTAGTAGCAGTCGTTTACGGTGGATAGTAGTGAGGTTCTGTGAGCGCAACCATCTTCCTGATGATATAGGCACCCATGTTCATGAGGTGAACAGACCGATCACACACTTTCAAGACAAAAATAGATATTGCGACTGTAATTGTTTATTGAGTCGACACTTGTGTCTGGGGAGCATGTATTAGCTAGATGTAATCAGCCTGTCCATCTCGCTGAGGAGAACGCTTGATATAATCGGCCTGCCCATCCCGCTGCGGGTCGCGTTTAATGTAATTAGCTTGTCCATCTCGCTGGGGAGCACGCTTGATATAATCGGCTTGCCCATCTCGCTGGGGAGAACGCTCTACAAACTATTAGCTTCAACAATTCAAACATTATAACTTGACACAAAGGAGACTCACTTGAGCCCCAGCTATGAGGCTCGAATGTAGGTGTAGCCAAGGCCAAACTGGCTAGAGAGGCGAAGACGACGGTCGAAAAGCGCATTGTGTTTGTATAAAAGCTGCTTTGCTCCGTGAATCAAGTTTTCAAGTAGTTTTGTTCTTTGTGAATGATTAGAAACTGTGAGACAGTTCGTAGTGATGATTTCCTTCTTTATTTGTAGCTGAAATAACTTAGAAGTCAGGCTGTAGATCAATCAATGATTCAAACACGAGACATACGAAGATTGAATGTGATATAAGCTCACGATTAGGTCGTGACTCTATTACGTTGGAAAACCTGACTTACAGCATTACCTAATTCTGTGACCAGCCATACAGAAGATGACCAACATGGGATATCCCATTGCGGAGATTACCTGCATCGTTTGTTTGGATGACTTTGATAGGAGCAGACTCAATACGGCACGACATTGTGGTTACCTTACGTTGGATGACTGGGAAATCAACTCCTCCGCGTTAATTACGTATAGAGTGGTAGAGGGACAGGTAAATAGTCTTGGCGAAAAAGAGGGAGTGCAGAGATTTCACGTAAGAAGGAGTAAGCGTGCGGGATGATAGAAAAAGAAAAAGAAAAAAACAATTCAAAGCCACTCACGGATTGTATACTCTAAGACCTACAGCCTCTCCTCTCGCAGTTGGCATGGTGCAGGCAAGAGACCTTCCCTTTAGCCTTGTCCATACTATTTCGAGATGCGCAATTTGAAAATGTCGTACGCCTACGTCCCCCTCAGCGAGAGCGACTCGAACTTCGAAGAGACTCTGTGCCAGTCCTCATCGAAGTGGTCAATCATCCATAACTTGAGAAGCATCACATGCCAAAGCCGCCACCTTTTCTGGCCCCTGATAGGAGCTCTGAGCTTTGTCTCTCTAATTATGGCATTGGCCGTCACCCCTCGCCTCTTTCAAGGATCTGAGTGCAACAATCACCCTGACACGTCAGCCCAAAAGCTCACTTGCGGCAATTCATCTGACGAAGCTTTGGAACTCGGCTGCAAGTTTGATGTTATGTCCTTTACATGGTCGCAGCCAGCATGCTTTGATGAGGAGCTAATGAACGACTTTCTGGCACTCAAGGACTGGACTTGGTGGGTTGATGTTGAAGGGAAGAAACCCATCTCTTGGTCACATGCGGCTCAAGGGCATTACCAGGAGCTATTTGTGACCTGGGAGTATCATTTGAGGCACTGCACATTCATGTGGAAAAAGATGCATCGGGCGATGGCTCGAAAGATGCCTCTCGACTCATATGTTGATGACCAGCATCATATAGGCCATTGTGAGAAAATGTTACTTGACCAGGAAAAGTCATGGGACGCTAGGAACACAGTTATTCGGGTAAAATATACCAGTTGTACAGTTGGTCTAATATAATACACGTTCTGGGCTCATTAGTAACAAGCTCGTCCTTTGCCCTGAAGCTGAGAAGGTGTGGCCTTTTTAATCAACACAATTACATGTTACATGAGGTTGTTGGTACGGACTGAACGACTCACCCGCGGACGGCCGGCCAGCTGAACAGTCAGAGGACCTATTATTCGGAGCATATAGACTTTTGGCGTTTCGGGGAATATACCGATCAGATCATCGCATGCGAATTTAGGTCCAGCTCTTCATCGGTGATCGGATTGATAAGAACGAGAATGAATGATACCATTCAACTTGCCGGCTATGTCGGCACTGCAGAACCCAACGAAATTTCTTATTGATAACAGGGTTCGTAAAAGTCCCTGGATATTAATTCTTCTCCCTTGCCGTGACCAATAAGAAATTTGCCGCATTGCTGTTGACTTCGATGCTACCAACGAACTTCCTTTCTTGTCGACCAACACTGCCGCCTTAACTTTTCCATTGCAGGTGTGCCCTTTGGTGACCAGGGTGAATAAGTCTCGATGGCCTTGCGCAACGGACGAAACTCGCTTCATTTTTGGCGTACTTTATCTGGTTACCTAGGATTTCGTGTCACATGCCGGGCAGGTTAACCTGGCCCGGCCTAACAAAGTGCAGTTTTCATGGACCTCAGTAGCGGTCAGAGTCTCTACAACCTCTCAAACTTTATCCCGGGCCGTTCTTGCATACTGTTGTTGGTCGGCGTGGAATGCAAGTCTCTGACGATGTTGGAGGGAGTGCTGGGAATGCAATCCATTTGACTCGCTACCGAGCTTCTTGATTTATTGCTCCCAATTGTATGACGTGTATAAATGATGCCTAAGCGCTTATAACTTCGACAATCTGATTCTGGCAGAGAATTGTTGCATTTTGAAAGCACTCAAACTCGTCTGATAACTGCACCAACTCGCGGATTTTGGGCTTAGGGCGATCTCATGGCGTTGAGGGGCGACTCTGGTATCAATAAGGCGCCGTTGGAAGGGGACAGGAGGGAACGTAAACGAGTACAAAACCGCCTAGCTCAGCGTACATATCGTAAGTAGATGTTCATTACGTGTGTGGAATTTCTAGTTTCGCGGAGCATGAGTCACAACGTCGAGTGGGTAGGCCTCACACAGCTCCCAGGTCGTAATCAGAAGCACCGGATACAGGCCCTAGAGGCAGCAGTCGCCCAGACCGCCCAATCTACCACGACAACGACCACCAGCAGCCTACTCCAACCAGAGCCATTGACGTTATCGTTAGATTCCATGACTCAAGATATGAACTCAGAGGATACAGCCTGGGCTGTTGATCCCCTTCTGACCGAGATTTCGTCGACCATTTTCACCGGTCATGGTCAAACAGCGCTTCATCGTGCCGTGTGTAGTGGAAACGAGTCCCTTGCACTACTTCTATTGGATCGAGGGGCAGATATAACAAAGCAGGATGGTGATGGGAATACTGCTTTGCATCTGGCGGCCGACAAGGGAGGCGAAAGCCTGGTGAAGATATTGCTCGAGAAGTCTGCCGACCCAAATGCACTTAATAGTCTCGGGCGCAATGCGCTGTTCTCAGCTGTCATCTCTGAGAACGAGACAACAGTCAAACTGTTACTGGATGCTGCTGCTGATGTCAATATTCGAGACTCGCTGGGAAATGTTGCTCTCCATCTGGCAGTTGATTGTGGTTCAGAGACGATTGTGATTCTTCTATTAGACCATGGCGCCGAGATAGATGCGTAAAGTATGTATATAGAGCAAACGGTAATTACATATAACTACATCAACTATATTCATGTAAATGACTCTGAGAGTTTATGAAGATCATGCACAAACCAGCGCAGCTGCCCTTGCGCTTGTGCCAGGAGATACGACATGAGCTAGACACTATCATCATCTCTCACCCAGCAGCCCGCGTACCCTACCCACGTTTTTATCGGCATGTTTCTATAATCAGGTCCGCGGTCCGACATGTCGATTAAAAACTTGGCGCAGTGCATCGTGTGTTTCCAGCTCGCGATGAGAGTGTCCAGCATGGGGCGCTTCTCGTAGAAGGCGATAAACTGCTTGCGCCACAACATAGCGCAGTGGACGATGTGGTCTCTTTCCGATGTGTAGTAAAACTCCATCTCTGACATGGCATCGATGGACAATAGTTTAGTCCGACCCTCGTCGCTAAATCCGAACCAAGAGCCGTCGGCCTGGTAAGCTTCGACAGCTTCTTCGTCCATACACGGTTCTGGGACCCAGTGGTTGCTTAAGATGTCATACTTGCATCCCAATTCCTTCGCCTCGAGTGTAGACCTTCCGCATATCAAAAGTTTGCTGTCACTCGTGATGTTGTGTTCACGGTAATCGTAACTCTCCAGTGTTCCAGCATGCCTCGTAGAACCCTGTGGATGTTTTGAAGAAGAGGGTGGAACTAATATTATAAGGGCAGTCCCCCACAAGATGGAAGCAAGAAGGAAGACAGTTAAGTGGCTGAGAATAGGAAGAAGCCAAGCAGTGTGGAGCTTTCCCGGTGCTTTCTTGGCTGATTCGCAGAGGTCACCGCAATAGGTGATAGGTTTGATCTCCTCAGCGGAAAGGTCTGATTTTGTCAGGAATGGCTCACTCTCTGGCGACATTGCCATATTGGAGTGGGATCTATCGGAAAAGGTTCTTTATATGAAAAGAGTATGAAGTGTTCTCGCCAAAGCCTTTAAAACCAAGATAACAGGTATTTTTGAGGGTAGAATAATACAGAGCTATGTTATACATGGAGCTGACAGACTGGATCTTGTAAGAACAGCATCAAACTCCGCGTAACCCGGCGTAATTGCCACCGTGTACTACAACAGTAAGACCATCACATTATCACGTAATGCGACAGCTCAGGAGTGATGAGGGCATATATCGGAGTTAATAAGGGTTGAGAACTATTTCCGAGTCCAGAAAAGGGTTTCCGTACGTACTGGCTTCTTTTCATCATGACATGTCTCACGAGAGCTCGGTTCACTAGTTGTAACATAGACGTATTAACCCGTGATAGCTTGATGAATTGACAGACAATGTGACTTGAGGGAGGAACGAGGCCGATGACCATTCTGACGTCTTTGTTAAAAATTTGCATCTACAACTATCTGCTTGCCATATAACCAATCCCGTTGTGATGAAGTTGGTTGTATTGAATGTTGAAACTTACGACTTTTTTGGTCTCGGTCTCGATCTCTTGAGCTGATTACCGTTTGCCCGGTGAATACTGATACCAAGGAGTCATCTATTCCAAAGCAACTACATGTAATCAAATAAGGTCTTACTAGTAGCTAGTCCACTACAAAGATACTACCGTTATTGACACTTTCTATGAGCTCCCAACGCGTGCGCCTCTTTTTCGCCCATTCATGGATCTTGCCAAAGTCCCTGCAAGTATGCGATGTCGCTGTATTCAAAATGAGTTTATTCCCCACAAGATTCCATTCCATGGGCGTAAGGTCACTGTGACACTGAATGGACTGGCGGATGTGATTGATACAATGGCCTGTCGTGTCTTAGTAATTATCGTCAGGGCATTGTCAAGAGTTAGCACAAACCAATGTGATCTTCTCGCGAAGGATCATTCTTATTGTTAAAAACGTTGTAGTACTCGGGGTAAAGGGCTTGACGAAGACGATCCTGCCAGACATCAGTTACTTGATCAAGCTAGCTTTGCTATAGAACTGCTGACCAGACAGTGGAGAGAATGAAACACTTCCAGGCCAGTGAAATACGATTCTGTCTCTGGCCACTGATATGTCCTCCCGCGCATGGCTTCACCTACGCTTTCCAGATCAATATTTAGGCCTGCTCTTGCTTGGTGAGTACCGCACTTGCTTCCAAAGGAGGGGCTCGCTCTGACCTTCTACAAGCTCGGCCCATGCACGATCTATCTCGGGTGATGGAGGGCCGACATATCGGTCGCTATTGAAATCGTGATGCGTAAAGAACTGACCGTCCTCGCTCAGCACAATGCCCCCAGAGTATTCATGCTGGGTCAGCGAAATCTCTGGCTTGACCGAGGCTTTTGTGCGTCAACATCTGGAGAATCGGCTCGCGATCTAATCAATGGCGCTCATACCTAAGTCCGAATCAAACCCGGTTTCGTAAGATGAACGACCAATTCGAGCCCAAGAGACGAGGCCAATACTCAAAAAGAGTAGGTTCAGGGAGACGGAGACCGTCAAGGCAGTCTTTATTATTCGGTCGAATTGATGGTGCTTATTTGAGGTCTGATTTTCCTGTCCTAATAGACCTTCATGCTCAAATCCGTCGTCTTCGTGATGGTCATCCATAGCGATTAGTCGTTAGGCAGGTGAATGGCGAGAGCTCGACTGGAAATTTAGATCTAGAAGGCGCCCAAGAAGAAGTGAACCAATTGATGGGAGGACGGCTAGTACCACAAATTGAGCACACATATGAGATATCTAGATTTCTAAGATTTCTTGCTTGGCTGATGCTGGTGCGACAGCGAAATCACGTAAGCTTCGTAAGTGAACAGAATTTACCTGTGCAATGGCCTGCAGTACACGTAACATTTAGCAAATGCGGGGATGCACGTTTAACCTGGCTAAACATAGGCTTCCATATAGGACTGACGAATAGTCGGGCCAATGTCGTTGTGCGTTAGACTTTTCAAGATGATTCGTACTTGCTTTACCGCCCCCATCCCCGACTCAGTCTTGTCAGTTATCGTTCCAGGCTTCAATATTTCTCAGTCCTTATACACATATCGCTCATGAAATTACCATCTTGGAAACCGCTTTCCCATTGGAGAGCTCAGCCATGCTATGATAGAGCCCCAGGATCTGCGGCTGAGGCCAGTGACAAGGAGGCTGAAATAGACCGAGACGAGCAGGGAGAAGAATACTTGCGGCATCCGAGGAAAAGGATTGTTATGTGTCACTCTTCCGTTATCAGTCAATTCATGCCGTGGCCATGGTGGTGCTTGATCATTCTTACGATTCTGGGGCTGAGCTTGATCGTTACATGGAACATAGCGAAACCGGTACCTACGGATCTCCGCTATGAGGCTTTTACTGAAGATGGAAAGGCCTTTCCCTATGGTCACTTGTCCTTTTCTCAAAGTTTCACGCCTTTACCCTGCGGAAAGTCTCCAGAAGAAGCGATATCTCGAGGCTGTCGCTTCGACATCATTGCCACAGCTTGGTTGCCGCCCAAATGCATTGATGATGAACTCGTTGCGCAGTTTACCGCAGAACATCACTGGGAATACTTCCACCACCCAAATGGGACGGATCCGATTTCGGACGACCCGGATACACTCGGCTCCCAATCTGGACTCATCTGGACAACACATCGTTGGCATTGGGCACACTGTCTATACATGTGGAAGAAGCTGAATCGGGCACTGGTGCACGGGTGGATGACGGACGGAGAGACGGTTCAGCAAGCTCATACAGATCATTGCACAAAGACCATTCTAAGAATGAAAGAGCCGGATGTGATCGGCAGTATCGTAGAGATTATTTATCCTCCGTGCTAGATAGAATTTACTTTACTGCCTACCCAGGTTCCATAAGTTTGACTGAGGATGCAATTATTCACGATAGTGTTGCTGCCCATTGTGTTTGATACGAAAAGCGATTTCTGTTGACTTCAATCAGATATCTTTACCATCAAGCAGTTTCCACTCGAGGCAAACCACCAGGCCACAACCTGGACAGCGAAGACTCATTACACTAAACCAAGCTCCTTGTGAAAAGCACTCGTCTCAGGTTTCCGACCAAGAAAGTCGACCAAGGTCTTCATCTCATCTTGGCTGCCGCCTTTCTCGAGAACAGTATTCCGATATCGAATCCCTTCTGCGCGGTCCGTGGGGTTTTGTCTAAAGACGGCGTGGAACATGTCCGCTGCGTAAATCTTGGAGCTGCGTAGATGATCAATCATTAGCCAACTAAACTGAGTAACGATAGTAGTCGTGGGTGGTAGGGTATCATACAACAAATAAGCATAATATCCTGCATCATATTCTCCTACCAGGTGCGTAAGTCGCGTCTGGGGATGGCCCCATTCGTCGCCTAGTCCTTGTGTCTCCGGACCATCCTGGGGAGTGCTGGCGCTTCGAATCTTGTTGAACGTAGCAGAAAGGTTCATGGTCTTGATCACTGCGGGACTTTCGGGTTGGTGAGCAGCCATGTCGAACTTGCCAATGGAGATCTGAGATAGCTGCGAGATTGCCTCGTTCACGTGCTTGGCTTGGATGAGACTGTTCACAAGATGGTCGGGTATTTGCTCGGGAGGCGGTGCCTGCTCTGCGTTGTTGTTCCTACGCCAAACTTCCAAGTATTCTTTAGAAAGAAACGAATAATGTTTGCTCAAAGCCTTCAACTGAGAAGGGATCCAGCACCAGAACTCAAGCATCTGACTTGGGGCCTCTCCAAAATCCACTACGATTTCGATGCCGTGAAAGCATGCATATGTGACTTTGGATACTAGATCATGCAGGGCATGACCCAACTCGTGGAAGAGAAGAACTACTTCATCATGCCTTAGAAGACTCGGAACTTCTGTGGAAGGCTGGGTAAAGTTGCACACTAAGGCTGTAGCGGGGAATTGACGAGTGCCGTCTTCCTTTGCAAAGCCCTGAAACTCATTAGGTCTTGATCTGAAGTAAATGAGTGATTCGCCTGTCGCTTACTGGTATCAAGTTGAAATCTGACGCATTTGTTGTCTTCTCATCACGAGAGTAAAGGTCCAAATACAAGTATCCGAGGAAATTTCCACCCAGTTCCTTGTCATCCCAGACTGTGTAAATCTCAACATCTGGGTGCCAAGTATGTCTCTCGTCGGAATATAGCTGAACAATCTGAAGACCAAATAGATGCTGAACGATCTTGAACATGGAAGCAATGGTTGCTTGCACAGGAAAGTACTCTGCAATCTTCTCGTGATCAACATTGTACTGTTTCTCAAGCATCAGCCGGTGATAGTAAGAGGTGTCCCAGGTATAGAATCGATCATCAAATATCTGCCCACGGGACTGCACGTCCTGCTTCTTGAGATCTTTGAGTTTGATAAACTCTTGGCGGCCACCCTCGGCTAATCGAGACTCCAAATCTTCCAAGAAGGTATTCACGGTTTCAGGTATTTTGGCCATTTTGTCCTCGATGCGAAGTGTAGCATGATCAGGATATCCCAGTAGCCTTGCTGCTTCGTCACGAAGAATCACTATCTCCCTAAATACAGAGATATTTTGATTGCATTTGTTGTTATCAGCGAGAAAGAGCTTCCTTCGAGTTGACTCATGGACCGCACATCTCATGACGGGGTAATAGTCCGGAGGCCTAAAAGTGACCTGGAGCTTCCCCTGGTTCGTATCTTGTCCATGTTCGAACCTAGATAAGGCGCTTCTAGGAACCCCTTCAAGCTCTTCAGGGGAGAACCACAAGCCACCAGTATTTGCGACATTCTCGCGAAACTCGGCGGCAAGCTGGCTCAAACGACTCTGGATCGTTTTGAAGCGATCCCGCGAAGATCCTTCTGGCAAATTCAGGCCGTTTTTTACGCTATCAAAATGATTAGATGTTTGTTAAGACTTATAAAAATAATTGCCGACGGGTGTCTTGTCCTCTGCGTAAAAGTGTGAACATCACTCACTGGATTTTGTGTCGCTTTTTCAAGTAGCGAAGAGATTCTGGGCCGAGTGGTTCGCCCCTCTCGAGCACAGCATTGACTAATCTGAAGAGGTTCTCATTCAATGCCGTATCGATAGATGCCTCATCTAGGAGACTCTGAGCCCGTCGTGAGGCGTCGCGGAGCTCCGGGTCTGACGAGACGAACCTGTAAAATACGAGAACGTGACTTTCTAAAGCAGTGGCGTTCTCAGACCGGGCCAGAGGTAGAATCACGTCGGAGAAGGTGGCAGACTCGGGCGCAACATTGTCCAAAATCTGCCGTTGCACTTGACAGGAGCGTTCAATTAGACGTTTCGCGTCCTGAATAATTGAGCTTGGACTGTGAGTGAAAACAGGAGGTGGCTGGGGTATGCTTTGCAAAATATCAGAAGACATCGTGGTGCGTAGCAACTGGTGTTGGATAGATCAGAATATGCACAAGAAGATGCAAAATAAAGCAGAGCGAACAAGGCCTCAAGGCGACTTGTTGGTTGTGCCACGAATACGACACTCTCGATTACATAAGTATGCGGGCGGATGGAAAGGGTGACGAAGAAGCAACAGCTCCTTGATGAAGGCTTCAATAGAAACGAAGTTTCTTATCTGCATTCCCCACAGTCTGCATTGCATATGTCCTAGATTGGAAGGTCGATCATTCTTCGGCATGCATACATTCCGATACTCTTTATTCATCATTTATTGTATTACGTGATTCGAGACCCTACTTAATGAGGTGCGTTGGTCCTTGATTTTGTCAATCACGTCAGATGCTATCGGTCCGTAGTGTATATCGATACGATTGACAAGAGCTTACCCGAAAGAAACCTCGGTAGTCTCTCAAAAATGCTAATGTGGCCGTAAAGGTTAAGCATCTAGGATTGTGCACCGTATGCTTCCGATCCCGCATCGTTAACAACCCAGATATGCGCTTACGTGATAGGTTGCGTTTCGAACGACCTCATCTTTCCACAAGATAATGACTGGGAACTCTTGATTACCATTTCAAATACCAGGCTTCTCTACCGTTTCTGCTGAATCGCTCTTTCCAGGTTGAACATACATCATGTTTTGGCCAAGGGAGACGACATTATCAGATTGCATTTTCCAAAGCAATATGAGCATCTCCTGCCAAGCAATGTGATCCGTGGAAATTGCTCCAGATGATCATGATGCAAATGGAAGACTTGTTCGTTTCAGTCGTTGCAATCCGCACGCTGTGGCCGAGTACCATCTGGTCCACGGCCACGCAGTACATACCAGGGGTAGGATAGTTCAGAGGTTTCAAACTTGAAGGTCCATTGTCGAGCAACAGGCGCTTGGAGAGGTGATTTTGTGAACATTGGCGACACCTTGTTCCTTGATTCCGAAGAAGTTCTGTGCCAGTATGGCGTTCGTTTCGCTCATCACTCTCAGTGCGCCCTTAGCAACTCCTGCCTGGACATTAATATTAAGCATCCCATTACTTGTGGTAAAGTTGGCACCGAGTTTCTCTCCGACAGTGGTGTCCTCCTTTTTATCCTCGTTGTTGTACAGCCAATACACGAAGATCCGCCCCTTGACACTTGTCTTGAGAGGGTTCTCGGGTAGGAAGTCTGAGGCAGGGACATAACTGGTGGTCAAAGTTGTGAGCTTCTTGAACCAGCGAGATTCGTTCCAGATTTCGGATTCTGCGAATCGTTAGTTAAAGGGGAGGGAGACACTGTGTAGTGAAACTTACGAGCTGATTGATTCACGTTTAGGATGGCAATCTTGTTGTTCTGCTGCTGGAAAACAACCCAGTTGTCGCCGTGCTCGTCATAATTAGTGTTTGCAATGTCCCTGTCGTTGAAGGCAGCAAGACGAGTTCCGTCAAGAACATTCTCAGCGCCGCAGTTGTCCGCTCCATCAGCACTGTTGGATAGCTCCTTGATCCAGATGGCATCCTTTGACCCATCGTCGTCCCACCTGAGTTTGTAAGCTTTCTATTTCACACTAAAAGCAATGCTAAGGAATAATGTAATAACCTCTGGAAGAAGATCCATGCCTTGTCATTATTGGTACTTCCCGCAATGAAACCCTTTGACGCAACGGATGTGGGGATAACCGGTTCAAAAACGGGGCTGAGGAGAGCAATACCATCTTTGTCATTCAGAACATCATAGACGTGAAGCTGTGACAAATCAGAATGTTAAACCTGAGGTGGGTCGAGGGGGCTCTTGTCTTACGATGTCATTGAACAAAAGGGAAACGATAGAAGAAGGATTCTTAACGATTGGTGTAGAAGCCTTCTTTCCCTTTTCACCTCGAACGTTGACCCGTTCGCTCTCGGGAAGAAGACGCTGCTCAACGACAAGGGCATGATGGTCCGGATGAGCAGAGAAGATGAAGACCTTCTCTTCACGAGCCTTGCCGACGGTGAGGGGGTTGACAATCGCAGAGATTGCGGCCATCTTTCTTTCGGGGGCAGGAGGGCAAGGGCAGGTTCCTTCGGGCATGGTGTTTTGGAGAAAAGTGAACAACATTGGGTCTGGTGCAAAGTGAAGATGTTGGGATACAAGGCACGAGCTGGTTTCGAGAACGGCAAGATGCTCGATATTTGAACGGTTCACATATGCCCTATGGGCTGAGGATACTACGTGAAGCCAACTTCCATCTCTGCCATGATACGCCGGAGTCTGGCTGTATAGGTCTCGACTCTGTCTCAAATTCCAATTTGGTCATTCTGCATACGCTAATGACTCGGCGGAGTATCATCACATATCCCCTGCTTGAAGCTTGTCAAGGTATCGTTCGTGTCCGTGACGCGTAATCCGTCGACGGAACTGCAAGCCAAACCGCTTTATCACCGCTGAAACTAATAAAGTAAAGCGTATACGCGCCAATATCACCAACAACCATACATCATCAGTTGAATAACAACAGCTGGAAGTGGGCCCTGCAGGTGTCATGGTTAATGAAGTGGGAATAGTTTAACTCTGAACCAAAGCTGAGAAGTGAGACTGAGTCCAGATCCCTAATGCAGATGCACCTGTCAAGGTATCGTACGATATTTGGAGAATACAAACTAAGGCCTTGGCTTGTGAACCGTCACATGAAGCCTAGTAAGGCGCGTATGTGGTATCTCACAGGTCCGAGGCGCCGAGGAGTGGATTTAACATGTTATAGAGTAATGAATACAGATCAACACGACTAAAGCTATTGGCGAACTATCACTTAGAGCCCTCTTCCTTCTTTTCCTCTTTACCGTCATTGTCATTGGGTGCCGTGGCCATTTGCAAATACCCCTCCAACGCAGTATACGGCCCTGGCTGTAACCGAGAAGTCTGGTCTGCAGACTCTACCAGAATCGGCATGTATCTTTCCAGCGGCATTTCCGGCGTGGGCGGCTGTTCTCCCGGCTTACTCGGCTTCTCCTCTTGCGTCTTCATGTACGGCTGTAGCCAAGTCCACTGCGTCATGGCACCTCCTGGCAAACTCACCCCCGTTTCTCCCTCCTTCTTATCAGCGGTCCGGGGCGGCTGGCTTCCAGCTTTCAGCTCTCGATCAGGGTCAAAGTTCGGAACGTCTTGCGTAACGAGCAACGGACCCATGTGGAAGAACGCCGAAAGTCGGTCCATGCTGGCTTGCCAAGTCCAGTTAGGGAGGCTGAGATCCTTAAGAGGGAGGATTCTTGAGTACCCATGACAGGGAAGGAATGGATCGATCAGTGCACCGACGACTTGAAGTTGGCTGTTGAATTCGTTGGCAAAGGATGAAAAGTCGTGCTTTTCAGGGTCGATGTAATGTGCTGGAAGCTTCAGGTAGTCATCACCAGTAATTGGAGCAACGTCTCGTTCTCTGAGCCTCTTGGACTCGGGGGCAAAATGGCTGTACATTTTCCCCAGTTTGAGGGCATCTCCTACGACAAGATGTTTCTGGTCTTTTGGGAGAAAGTATCCCACCAGACCATCATAGGTGCGGTCTTTGTCACCCAACTTGACACGGAAACAATATGGGTCTTTGTTCTCACCCTTCCTGTCCCCGTCTTGTGGCTTCCCCTGTCTTACGAGAGGCTTTTCAGGGTCGTTATCGCCATACAACTGACTCTTCCACGGCGGAGACGCCAATTCCAACGACCAACCCATGAAAACAAGTGCTAGAGGCTTCCCAACTAAAGCATTGCGAAACTCAGCATATGCGCTGGGGTTGGGATCCATAGAAACTGAAGCGTCGTCCACTGTCTTCATGAAAGCATCAAGATACTTGTCATCACTTGCAAGTTCTTTGACCAGCTGTGCAAGCTAACGCGCAGCCGCATTGTCTTTCTTCTTTGGATCGTCAGGTTCTCTAAACGGGAGCCACTCAAGAGATTCAGAAGCTCCAGTAGGTCCAGCGCGGCGGACCTCTCTGTAGAAATCACCATTGGGAAGAAAGAACTGCAGACCGTAGTTTGCATAGTTTACAACGACCCAGCCCCAGATAGGCTGATCCCACTCATTGGTGCTCTCCCAGAAAGGAATCTCAGATCTGGGCGTTTGCTCGTCTCTGTCCTTCTCGTATGGAACTGCGAAAACGGCGTTGAGACGTGCTGCCTGATTGATCTGATGCGGCACTTGAACGAATTCACTTGCCTCCGGACATTCTTCGTCCGGGACGAGAACATTGGGACGATCAGGATTGCTGAAGTGCCCTTGGGGCGCAAACCAATCGCTGATGCATGGGAACACCTTGGGTGGCGTCTTTGACGGAGTTGGATCGATTGCATGAATTGCCTGACCGAATTTGTCGATGACGTTAATTTTTGTGAATTTGAACTTGCCGTGAGTAACGGGTTTGAACTCAGATGGCTCATTCTCTCTTGGGGCATTGCGAGTCTTGCCGTACGGGGTCAGGTCTGATTCCAGAAGAATCCGTACTAGTTCTTTGGTCTTGAAGCCGGCCTTTTCACGCTCAGCATCGGAGATCACAGCCAACCCACCCGTCTGAGGATCTCTGATGGTAGGTTTGACGTGATTGCCTTGATCAACTGTGAGCATGTGACTATTAAATCCCGAGAGCGGAGCCGACAGAAAGTCAAGCTTCTTGAGATTCTCCTTCAGTTCACAGCGTTTTTGTTTCGATATAATCTCTTCCAGCACCTTGGGTGGTGTATCATCAAACAACTGATTGATCTTGGCTTCAAGAGAGAAGCTCGCCTGAGGAAGAATAAGAACTCGACCTGAAACCCGCTTGTTGTCTCGGAGTAGGCTTTTTTTGTACTCATTAGGGAGATCAACCTTGGGACCAATAGAGTAATGCAGTTTTGACGCTGCACTATGCCAGCGTTTTGACTCGGTGAGCATCCAGTGATCATCAGGAATGTGCGTGTATTCGACCTCCCACTCAAAGAACAAGGGGAACCATGGCTGAGTATCACTCCAAAGATCGCGCCATATCGCCTTGTTTTCCAGATCCAGTCCGAGATCATTGTGAAAAACAGGCATTTGGGAAGGAACGTGATCCGGATCAGGCTGCGGCGCTGGCTCTGGCTCTGGCTCTGGCTTCGGCTTTTCCTCACCATTCGGGGGACCTTGAGGCTTGTCTGGCTTCTTCTCTCCAGGCGTACGATTCTCGCGAAGCAAGGCAAACTCATGCATCAGAAGCTTGGCTGAATCTCGAAGCTCGTCAGGCATCTGAATGACGAATTCTTTGACGAGGCCATCCCAGTCCTTAGACAAGGGCTTCTTCTCATCCTTGAGCACTTGACAATCAAGTCTGATGTTTAGTGTCTCAAGGTAGTCCCGTTCCCAACCAGACCGGACGCCGCCGACCAGCAGAGTTGGGTCTCGTCGCTGATAGAACGGAGGACGTACTCCAGGTGACAGTCACTCTTGACATTAGGATTTATCTTGCCAGTAAATTTGTCAATATCTTTTTGACAAGTCCCCAATTTGCCATCAATGGCATCAATGCTTTGGACAAGTCTGCTAACTTCATTCTTCACCTCCTCGCTCTCTGACTCGGCTTTCGTAAACACCTTCCACCACATGCTGAACAAGTCCCAGCGCTTCTTCTTTTGAGTACGGACCAACGCATCACGAAGTCGACACAACTGGTTTAGTTGGCTAAGGTCCTTTTTCTTCTGAGGTGAGAGGATAGGTTTTCCGCCACTGCTACCCTCAGCGACGTGGTACTGCTCACCACCGTCGAAACGAAGGTAGTTCCAGTTATACAGCATGTCAGCTGCTTGCTTCTGAGACTCAACACCGTCATCACGAGCCAAGAGGTGACCCTCGAGGTCTTTGAGTGCCTCTTCGACCTTTTGCGGAATCCCTTCATCGATCTTCTCATGGGCTTTGGCGTAGGTCGTCAAAGCATCCATTGGTGTTGTCCCGACAGCAATTGGAAGTGTCTTTGTGATAAGGCGTGCGAAGTGGTCAGCCATAATTGTAGCAGGTGGCTCCTCTCGATCCCACTTGACTTCATATATGGCTCCGTGACAAAGGCTTCGTGTAGGTTGAGGTGTCTTTGAGAACCAATTGGCAATTTTCGACGGGTATTTTTCTCCGTCCTTGTAGCCTTTGATCCTCATGCCAAGGCTCTTCAAGCGTTCTTCTCTGGTGCGTTTTCCTGGTTGAACAATGTCTGGTTTAGAGGGAGAATGCCAACCTATGACGGAGTAACTGGCCTCAACCTTATCGGCAAATTCGTCCTCCCCATATTGGAAGTTGTCAACAATTGAGAAGACATTTGAGCAATGAGGTTGGAAGTCAGGAAAGAGTTCATTTGAAGAGCCGAGGAGTTGTAGAGGGACTCGAAGCTTTCTGCTGGAACCATTTGCTTTCTGCTTCTCGGTCCATTGAGTTGCGAATGTCTTTTCGCCAATGAAGACCTCGGCTTGTTTCTGCAGATTCACAGCTTCAGCCGAGGCGCTGACAAAAGGCGCAACATCAACTTGAATGTCATGGGTAGTGGGCATAACATTGATCGGGTCCTTCAATTGACCATCGGGATCCCTTTCTCCCTCCAACTCCCACCGCCTGTCACTCTCAATGACCCACGCAGTGACAGGTTCAAGGACCTCCCTAGCTTCTGCAGGCTCAACAGAGTCCATGTTGGTGGTATGGCGAGTAACTAGCCATCTCGTTGGAGCCTCTGGAAATTTGGGGAGACCTACCTTCTCTGGATGCTTGTCATCTGCTTCGGTGACAGTGTCGCCAGAGCGATAGGCGCGGGGTATTGTCCAGTGCAAGTAGACTCCCTGGCGATTGCGACGCTCTTTGCGAAGGCCAAGGTCGGTGAATCGCGAATTCTTCCCAGCGGGCCATGAGCTATGCAGGTCGACATCATTGAGAATATCGGCTTGGATATACTCGTCTCCCAGACGGAGGAATGAGTAGTGTGATTGGGGAATTTGCTCGGTTGCACTTGCCTAGCTAGGAAGGGCTCGGAGGAATATAATGGGTTCAGAAATTGCTGCCGTTGACTGCTATAAGAATTCGTGATGTCTGCCGTAGATATAGGTCCAGATATGGACTTTTACATATTACTTTTAAATTGACCCTTTTCTTACCCGAACTTCTTGCCTTATGATTTATTATGATTGATTAATTGCTCTTCTTTTTCTTGTCTTGATTGGCTGCTTTGTTGCAGTTTTAATTAGGAAAAATAGCCTTACGACCATATGAGTTTTGTCGTATCTTGCCAGAACGCCAATTCTGGTGCATCTAGGCCGGTGTTGTGTTTCCTCCATCAAAGTAGTTTGGTTGGGTAATGGGTGCAATTTTGGCGCGCTTTGCCCATTTTTTATCTGTGTATCCGCCATCACAGACTGATGCATTCAGAACGAATGCTTCAACCTTGACGGGGATAAGGACATTCTGGTTGATATCAGAGCCCATTCTGATAAGTTTGATGTTAAATTGAAAGGTAAGCAATGAGATGATTCTAGTAGTATGCTGGCGAAGACTCCTAGACCAGCATGGAGGTCATGGAGCCTAGGGTGCTGAGCTGCCGTCGTGAAAAGCCGAGAACTGCGAGGATTGATGTGATGACGACGGCAATAATCAAACCATCCGTCAATACCACATTCGGTGAGAGTCTTAGGCTGAGCCTGTAAATGTGATCTGTCAATGAATATTCTCAAAACATCTACGCTATTGTATATTGAACCCACAAGCCCAGAAAGGCAAGGTTGGGTTCCAAGACGGAGCTGAACAGAAACAAAATGGGACGGTGGCGAGCTGGAATGTGATAAACGGTCTCGCCTTGCCTAAATCGAGACTCTTGCATGGTACTATCAATAGGCTTTCTTGGTATGGCAGGGGCTGACGTTGAAATGTGATACCATCTGCACGCGTGCAGTGTGAAGAACTATTTTGGTTCGGCGGCAATGCACGAGGTTGCTGCTTCCGATTGCTACACCCTCTGGGCTATTGCTTCTGGAATAGACTTCGTTGCATGTCTACGAACCTACATAAGGGTCCGTTCGCTGAATCTGCAACATGCGCGCGAGGATCAATGCTGTGTGGCTGTATGAGATCGCTGGTACTTTGAGATACTTCTTGTGCCTAAGCAGAGCCCAGCTGACGTCTACGCTCTGGGTTGTGGATGCTTGCCTTCGTATTCGGTTCGTTTTTCATGAGCACCCAGACTGTCCGTCCATAATCCGCACCTCGCTTCGACGCCGGTTTCCCATCCTCTCCTGGTGAGGTCAGAGCCATCCGTCTGCAGCTTGTGCCAGACCATCTCCCAAAGTTTCATCGTACAGACTCACACGCTCAAGGATACAACCCTCGGAATCGACTTGTTCGGATTTGTTGCCAACCATCTTCGTTGACACAAAATGAACATGCAGTATCGCCATCTCACCCTCCGTCACGAGCAGCGTCTCATCAACAATGAACCACCACCTCTGAAGCCTGGAGAGGCCCAATTCCACTCCTTCTACGTACCCTCTCTTCCTGCCGGCCTACACACAGTCACTGTCACGCAGACTGTGTCTCAAGTCAAGGACGCCGAGAATCCAGATATCACAGCCGTTCCAGTCAAGCGCAGCTTCGTCGTCCTAGCTCCTCGCTATAGCATCAGTCCCGACACCGTTGCTGCTGTCTTTCCAGCTCCTGGACATGGCGCGAAGTCTACCACTCTCCCTCATATCGTCTTCAAGAATCCCCATCTACCATGGGAGCGCAAGGTTTCGGTTAATGACAGTGACAAAAAGAATACAATTCCCTGGATTGCTCTCGTTGCTTTCACGGCCGAGGAATTGCAACTTGATAAGGAAGAACTTAAGATCTTTCCTGAGAGCGCCAAAGCTCAGATCAACGCTGATCTCGGCTGGGAGCTGTCTGTCAAGAAGATAGAAGATCTGAAGGGTGATGGAGTCACCAACATAATCCCCAAGCCAACTACAGCCGAAGAGAAGGAAAATGCAACAGTCATACCTGTGCGAGGTGCCCTATTCAAAGCTGTCTTTATGGAGCGAGAGAAGAAATGCGACATCTCCAAGTTCCGGTTCATGTCGCATGTTCGTACTGTTGCTACCGGGGGCATGGTGTCAGCTGTAGAAGGCGAATCTGGCACCTTTGGTATAACTGTTTCGCATCGCCTCGGACCGCAAGACGTTGCCGAACCAACCTCCGTCATGGTCCACCTCGTCTCTCTTGAAGGGGTCGAGGGGGTTAAAGAGGGCGAAATTGGAAACATAGTCTTGATGAACAGCCTATACAGCTGGACGTACACATCTTTGCCCAAAGACTCTTTTGACGTGGCAACTACCCTGAGACGTCTCGGGGATGAGAAAAACGGATTTTAATCAGTGCCTCGCACCACTCGGACACTTGCTCCGACAGAAGAGCCGCAGCAGCCATTATCAATCCAAGAAATGATCAAGAAACGTGCAAACGACGGATATACCATTGCTCGCTACCGCACTGTCACAGGCGAAAGCACCGCGGCGATATTCCGTGGCCCTCTGGTGCCCACCAAAGTAGCTCATCCCCTGCATCCCGATATTCCCATACAATCCAACTTTGGCACCGATCTGAATATCCTTGACTCTCAATTGGGACTGATGGATATTTCTTATTCGAGCGCCTGGCAATTAGGCAAGACCATGGCGATGGGTGACCCGGCATTCACCGCAGCCTTGGCCAGACTTCGCAGCGTGATACACAAAAAGGCGATTGACGAAGCAAAGAAGAATATCCACGAGAGTTTGGGTGCTTACAAAAGTCGGCACAAGCTCATTTCAGGTATGGAAGAGGCTATCCAGTCACTTCAAGACTTCAACTCCAGGCTCCATGCGACAAGTACCACGGTCATCTCTACAAACCGTTGGAAGTCTGAGGGTGTACCCAACATCGACACATCTCTGAGATCGAACCGTGTGTTTAGCCAAATCTACGACCACGCTTCAGCTACTGGCGAGTTCATCTCCATGTCCGCAGGCGAGGATGCACCCTATTGCTATCACACGGTCCCCAACAACACCGACTACGCTATCATCCAAGAGTGGATTCTCGATCGTATGCATCTAGCTAGGATTCCAGCCCACTATCTCATCGCAGATCCATCGTATCTGCCCCAAGAAACATTGCGTTTCTTCTACATAGACGAGAACTGGACCGAGTCTCTGATCGATGGAGCCTTGTCTCTGGCAAATCATTACACAAATGTCCCAGAAGAGGATTATTGTCGCACTGTCATCAAAGAGCGATTGAACGAGTACTTGAAGACTCCGATCTCAGGTACTGGGTACTGTCAGCAGATGCCCTCTTACGGCTTTCTTCTGCGCAGTCAGCTTCTAGTCCAATTTTCGGATCTGGCTGTCAAGGCCACATTTGCAGAAGCCAAATCCACCGAGGACTGGGACAAGGTTAAGCCAAAGGCGCCGATACTTGTTCAAAGACGACTGGAAAGTGATGTAATGCTTTGTCTGTTTGATCGAATGCCCCCAGATCTTCTTAGTCTTGAGTTCACACCACCGGCGCATCAGCAGTCTTACCGCGTCGCTGTATCTCTTATGGAGAAAGAGATGATGGTTTCACATACCAAGATTTATGCATGCGATAATCCACCCAAAAGTGTCGATGAGCGTCGGAAGCCATTTGAGCCGCCCCAGACTTACATCACTTCGCTTTATTTCGACTGGGGGTCTTGAACTTTGAAGGTAGAGGAGTACTCACAGAGAATCTTTGACTTCTTGAAAGCCAAAATGCCAGAGTATTTTGAAGAAACGGCACCGACGTCAGCAACTTTTGCTCTTCAGCTCAACGAGCGAATCTATACTCTACTCATCGAAACAATGAAAGCAAAAGACGAGCAATCACTTTACTTGAAGCCGGAGAAACCATTTCAGTTCCACCCTCCTGCATTCCCCAAGCATAAGTTCTACGCAGCAGAGGCACTCGTGGCTCCAGCAAAGATCAAGCGCATGACTCCAATTGAGTTTCATCGTCAGACTCAGCCGCTTGTCCCCTTTGACGCGGCCTCAGTTCGGCAATCAGGTCATGCCCCCATCCAAAGCCCGAAGCCAAAGCCAACAGACAACAGGCTAAACTTCATAGTGCGCATCTATCCTGTTGAACAATCAGAATACGTCCCCACAAACCGAGAGATCAACCCCGACCTTATCGTGAGCGTTTTGCAAGAGGAAGTCGGCTTTTTCTCCCAGAGACTCAAACACATCGAGATAAGAATTCCCATGGGAGACGTTGACGACCCCAAGAATCCTCCCAATGATAATCTTGAAGCATCACGCGCCATGATTAGCAGAGATTATGAGGCTCCTCTGCCCAGCATGCTTTCCAATCTGAGATTCAATGTACTGAGGACGTTTGAGAAAAACGAGCTGATTCTCAAAGTAGTTCCGCGATCTGATAATGGAGTTGGGTTGAAGAATCTCGTTGAGGCGAGCTTTATTTTACCTCTGGTTTCAGTAATACCGTGGACAAGAAAATATGTGTCCAGGATCAAGGTTGAGCATCTGTACAGAGACGGGCCGCTTAGGAATGATGTGGATGTTGTGATGAGCCAGAATGACTCCCAAGGGAAGACATCAATCGTGTTATAATTTATTGTGTTCCATAATGGAGGTGGCGCCGCCGCGGAACAATGGGCTCGAGGAGATGCCAATGGGGCCTTCCAAAACTACCTATGGATAATTGAAACATCGGGTCCTTGACCAATACGAACAACGTAACGGATCTCGATAGCTTCCTCGCTCACTTTGCAACCATGTTCTAAGTTGTAGTTCAGTAGTCTTGGAGTAGGGAGTATAGTTTGAACAATGTGACTCCGAGATCTCAGCTCTCACTTGCCAACTTACGCCCCGACTTGTAACGCTAGCCTTGTTTTATACGCATGAAGTCTCTAATCATTTTTACCACTGAGGTATACTCGGATTCACCAAGCGCAATCGAAAGGGCGTCATGCACTAGAGTCTGCGGCACACAATGTCGACCACCAGGAGTAGCTCAGGATAGAGGGCGACCGCTTTCCAAGAAGCGAATTGTATTCTTTTTTTTTACATGTAACGCGACCTGCGCCTTTCGAATAAAACGTCTAAAAGATGCACTCAAAGTGTCGAGGATTCAGTCGACCACCCCTCCGTTCCAAACTCACTAGCAGCGGCTCTGTCGCACTTGCTCGAGTAGTTCCAATCCAATAACCAATCTTCCGATTTAATTATTCAGGCCAAAAGTTCTCTTCATAGAGTTCCAAATAGTTCATACAGAGACGACTCTTCACAGCCGTAAACGTGATGGTTAGACTGTTAGAACCCAGGTATGATCAACATCCGACCAAGCTCCAATGCAAAGGTACGTCCATCCGTATGCAAGAACTAAGTGATCCAGTTTCTAGATCTTTCGGGGAGAGCAAGCTCCTGTTTTCCTGTGGCCATGAGGTTGAGTGGTCGAGCCAGGCTGGGACGTGGACTGATCATCCTGGCTATAGGTAAAGCTTGAAGCTGGCGTTGTAGTCAAAATAGCAAAAGAGGATGGAGCAACAGCCGAGGTGAACGTAGTCGATGTAGAAGCCGCAAGAGTGGTCGGAACGTTGACACTCGAAGTGCCGTTGGCCCATATGCTTGAAAGACTAACAGCCTTCTCCGTTGCTGAAGCTACGTTTGATGTACCTGTCGCATTATTGCTGAGCCCTGGGGTAGGAGTAGTTGTTGATGAAGCGATAGATGAAGTGGGAGTAGAACTTGTATCCGACTCGTCCAAATGATACAGCAAGGATCCCCAACCCAGTCCATCATAATGCCCCGAGCCCTCGCCCCAGGACCCGGCCCCTCCTTCGAAGCCGCCGAAGTACTCGAGTGTGTTGTTAAGGTAAGCCGTTGTCCATGGTGCGTCAAGGCTCTTAATTTGAACATAATGGGCGTATAAGAGCTCCCACGTAGGTCGAACTGCTCCTCTGGACGCGGAGCTGATTTCTGTGTAGCTTACGATCCCATTCGTGTACGGTTCGAAGGGTACATCGTTGCCCAGATTGTAGCGGGCGAAATACTCGGCACTAGAAGCAATCAGTCAATTTCCACAGCATTATGTTATGCAGGTAAAGTCTCGTACCCAAGAAGGATTCGGCTGTTGTTATATGCAAACAAATCCTCGCCTTGGTTCCACGCCTGCTGACCGATGACTCCGAGCAGCTGAAAGTCCATGGCGGAGTGACCTTGGTCACGACCGGATTCTTGGCCTTGTCCCAACGAATTACCGGTATCTGGCTCCTCCACGATGTTGGTGACCGCGTTGTTGATTGCACCATTACCATCACCAGTCTTGAAGTAGTCGACAGCAAAGTTCCAGGTGGTTTTGTTGTCAGTAAGGACGCCAATTGCCATGATGGACGCAAGATTGCAGAGCTCCCAGTTGGCAAAGAAGTGCTTCACATTGTGCTCCGAAGGTAAAGCGTGATTGATGAAGTCGACGTTCATGGGCAAAAAGATGTCGAGCATCATGGTACTAACAGCCGAGAGCCCGCTCTTGGCGAATGGTGCGTAATCTCTCAACAGTTCAGCAGCGTTGGCGAGCTCGTAACCTTGCAAGCCTGCAGTAAGATAATCGTCATCGCCACTACCCGAGAGAGCCTCGAGCGTCTCAGCCCAGGCGGTGAGAATTGCGGCAGCCGCCTCTGCATACTGCTCTTCGCCCGAGATTTTCCATCGAAGGGCGAGATCGAAAGCGGCTGCTGCGTCGTGCCACAGCGCCTCCCCATTTGTCCCGCGCGATACCGTGCTTACGGCATTGTTGGTGTATGTCGTGTTTGAGAATTCGAGACTGATCAGTTCATTCCAAGAACTGTACCATGGGTCATTCTGAGCAGCGATTTGAGTCTTGGCCCGGGAAATGTCCTCGTCAGTCACGAGGAGGCCGGGATGGGTAAAAGCAAAAACAAAAGGCAAAAAGAAAAGGAGTGGAAAGGCCCGGATAGCCATTTTGAATGAGTGACAAATGTGATATTAATGATAGAAAAGAATGAGAGCTCAACAGATATTTTTCCCGTTCACATATCGCGAATCGCCGTCTTCTTGAATGAAACGCTGCCAGTTCTCCATAACGGGTCAAGGGGTTGCACTAATGCAAGGACAGGCGGCTGTTAAATTATATGATGATGATGAAACGTCAGAATAGGTCCCTCAATCACAACTCGGCCGGGATTCCGGTAAGCGAGGGACTGACTTTTGGTCGCGGAGATATTCTGATACCCTGGTCAAGACCAAGTTTCAACGAACTCCATCTATTGGAGCGCCTGCCAACAGGTCCCATTATCTCGTACGAGTCCAGTGAGCACGCAATCAAAGTGCTGATCTCATGGTCTCAAGGTAAGTACTCAATACCCATATTCACCAATTTTTTGCTTATCAAGTAGTAAGCATCTAAGGGTGCTAGGAAAAGGCAAATGTACTAGATTCAACAATGTAATCACTTAGAAGGTTCATGCCCAACACATTGATAAAAGTTATTTAGCCCCTTTCCCTTGCTATTCGTGCTTTGTGATGATTTTTGCGCAACAAGTCGAGAGATTTAAGCGGCTTCAAACATAGTAGGTAATTTCGTTCTGGTTATCTTCAAACTTTCAGACAGACATACTTGATCAAGTAAACCTACACTGTCTTCTTTTTCTTTTCAAATTTTTAATATTGCTTTACCATTGAGCAAATCAATACTGGTGTATCAAGTGCTCAACTGAAGCTGCTCAATGATAGCTTTTGTGTGTTTTACCAATGTGATGCAGAACGGTTCTTTGTCGGCTGAATGGCGATGGGTGAGATGTTCATCGCGTCTTATACACGATGGCAACGTGCCTGAATGCCAGCCCCTTTGCCTCTCTTCCATCGCTTGAAGCAGTGAAATAAAGCTACCTTGGGCTGCGCTATCTGACCCGAAAATGTCTTCTTTGATTGCATTCTTTGCTATAGCTTCCCACTGCCGAGGAGCTAGGCTAATTTGAAGACTGGGTGAGGAAAAACTTGCGTCTGTGGTGCCAAAGTCGGAAGGCCCGGATTGTGACTCATTGATGAAGAGAGTCTTGTTTTCGTTACTGTCAGTTGCACGTTGTACTTCCTCTTCAACTGATTGAACAAGTTTCCGATAGCTTTCCGCGATCGATGTTAGAAGGGTATTCAGCAATTGTGAATTTTGCATAGCCCAGACGAAATCGGTAGGGCAAACGGAGCATTCAAGAATGGATAGACCTCTGGCGGTCACTGATCGAAGACGGAGCAGTCCTGCTGAGAAGGACAAATTGTCTGTCGCCCGCGTCTCCTCCAAGCATAGATATAGGTTGGCAAGACATGAGCAAGACGGCTTTGAGGACAAAGAGCCCCCATTCAACAAAGTAGGGTCGGCATCTTGGGCCGTATTTATCTCGCACCTAAGGACGCGTTAGTGGCTAAGACGAATCAGGCTCAAGACCATCAAGCATACCCCCATACAGTCTGATTACCACTCGTATCAAACGTGAGTTGTGGTGCCATGTCCACATCAAACCCGGTCTGGTTCATGTTCATGTCGATTTCATTACTTGCATGCATGGGAGACTCTCTCTCAATAGACGAGGGTGATGCGTCGACAACGGTATTGGTGCTGCTGGATTGGTCTCCCTCGTTTCGGGTCTTACGCTTCTTTGGCCTTCCCATTGGCAGACGGGCCGAGTATTCGCAAGATTCACCTGCAGTGGCGCACCTGCCACATGAGGGTATCTCCCCGTCACATTTCAGTTTCTTTTGCCCTTCACTTTTCAGCATCTTTGAGAAGACGAAAACGAGTGTGGAAAGACATACTGCATTGGTCGCACGAAG
>JALNIO010000201.1:35768-84165 GCA_023509875.1 Rugonectria rugulosa | reverse complement strand
TGTCAAAGTTTGAGGATTCTGATTGGAGTCTCATTCATTTTTAAACCCGCTTGTGTACCTGTATAACAATGTTCATTTAGATGTATTTCGGGACAATATGTACAGAGGATGAGGGAAACTATCGCCATCCTTCCATGTTATCTGGCTACGCAGCTGGCAGCTTACATGATATTACTGGCCAATCAGGGTCCTGCGAAACATGACGTCAAAGGATGAGGGCAGGGAGCCACTCTGTGTTGGTGCTCCATTTTAATTGAGACACGAAGTATCTATGCCTGAAGTTGAAACCGTCTTGACTGTCAGGCCAAGTGTATGGCAACAGATTTAATTCTTCGTAGAAGGCATCAGAATTGATGTAATATGTAGTAGGCTGACATTCGGCTACCATTGGTACACAGGTCGTGGGCTATCGCGGGTACCTCGAAAATACTTGCACACCACACTTTTTTGATGCCTTAGATTGCTGCCTGATAGAAACCAAAATTTTGAAAAATTGTGCCCCACCAACGAAAATTCACCCCGCCTTGCCTCCGAACACCACCACAGAGTGTGCCTTGGGTTGAGCTGGTACCGCCACTCATTGTTCGTTACTTGGTTCTTCTTTTTTTTTTCCTCACTCCGTTGCCGGCCGCCTTTTTTCCCCTTCCCTTATCTCTTTCCGGTCAAAGAACTGTGATTTCCCTGCCTTTTCCTTTCTTCCCCAAGGCTTGGATTCGGGTCAGTTTGATACAATCTCAACACCCCGCCTTCGATAATCCCCGTTTCGACCCCGCGGTCCCTTGATTGTCGTCGAATTCCATCAAACCCCATCACATCACATCCATCAACATGGCCCCTTCCGCCTCCAAGGAGAAGCGTCTCGCCAAGAAGGCCGCCGAGGGTAAGCTCAAGGGCCGCGCTGGCAAGAAGAAGGCTGCTGAGGAGGCCGAGCTCGATGTTCACGGCAACCCCGTTAAGAACGACGATGGCCCTGCCACGACAGAAGAAAAGTTGGACGAGGTCAAGCGTTTAACTGAGCAGATGGACAAGCATGGTATCTCCGATCGTGTCACGACCGGTGTTCTTTCTTCTACTGCCAGCAGCAAGGACGTCAAGATTACGTCCGCCAGTCTCGTGTTCCATGGCCGAGTTCTTATCACCGATTCGACACTCGAGTTGACCAACGGTCGACGATACGGACTTCTCGGTGAGAACGGTTGCGGAAAGTCCACTATCCTGAAAGCTATTGCTGCCCGCGAATATCCCATCCCCGAGCACGTTGACATTTATCTTTTGAACGAGGGTGCTGCTCCCAGCGACCTTGGCGCCCTTGATTGGGTTGTCAAGGAGGCCGAACTGGAGCTGGAGCGTTTGGAAAAGATGGCCGAGAAAATTCTCGAGGACGACGGTCCTGATAGTCCTGTTCTTGAGGATCTCTACGATGTAAGCCCACGATAATCCTTCTCTGCTTGACACGTGCTGACTTTTTGTAGCACATCGATAAGATGGACCCCTCCACCTTCGCTACCCGTGCCTCCCTGATCCTCACCGGTCTTGGCTTCAACAAGAAGACAATCCAGAAGAAGACCAAGGACATGTCTGGTGGATGGAGAATGCGTGTTGCCCTCGCCAAGGCTCTATTTGTCAAGCCCTCGCTTCTGCTTCTTGACGATCCTACTGCCCATTTGGATCTGGAAGCTTGCGTGTGGCTCGAGGAGTACCTCAAGAAGTGGGAGCGAACCCTTGTTCTCGTCTCTCACTCCATGGACTTCCTCAATGGTGTTTGTACCAACATGATTGATATGCGACAGAAGAAGCTCATCTACTATGGTGGTAACTACGATTCCTACGCCAAGACCCGTGCCGAGCAGGAGACCAACCAAATGAAGGCCTATCAGAAGCAGCAGGATGAAATCGCCCACATCAAGAAATTCATTGCCAGTGCTGGTACATATGCCAACCTTGTCCGACAAGCCAAGTCACGTCAGAAGATTCTCGACAAGATGGAAGCCGACGGCTTTATCCAGCCTGTTGAACAGGACAGAGTGTTTAGCTTCCGATTCGCCGATGTTGACAAGCTACCTCCTCCCGTTTTGTCCTTTGATAATGTCACCTTCTCTTACTCTGGCAACCCTGATGATGACCTGTACCGCAACCTTGATCTTGGTTTCGACATGGACTCGCGTACCGCATTGGTTGGTCCTAACGGTGTTGGAAAATCCACTCTACTCCGCCTCATGACTGGCAAGCTTTCTCCTACTGGCGGTGTTGTCACCCGTCACACACACTTGAAGCTTGGTCTGTACTCTCAGCACAGTGCCGAACAGCTCGACTTGACCAAGTCTGCCCTGGACTTTGTCCGTGACAAGTACTCGGAAAAGTCACAGGACTACCAGTACTGGCGACAGCAACTGGGTAAATATGGTCTGTCTGGTGATTCTCAGACTGCCCTCATGGGCACTCTGTCAGAGGGACAGAAGTCCCGTATTGTCTTTGCACTGTTGGCTATCGATGCTCCCAACATGCTACTACTTGACGAGCCTACCAACGGTCTCGATATTCCCACCATTGACAGTTTGGCGGAGGCTATCAACGCCTTTAGCGGAGGTGTTATCGTCGTTTCTCACGACTTCCGGTACGTTTTCTTTGCTTGGCTGTATATGAAGTTCGCTAATGGATGTAGATTACTCGACAAGATTGCCAAGCAGATTCTGGTGTGCGAGAACCAAACCATCCGAGAATGGGATGGCAGCATCTCAGAGTACAAGAACTACCTTCGCAAGAAGATGATCTCGGCCGGTGCGGTCTAAGGTGACGGCAAAATTTGGAATGATGAATTGAACTATAGAGGAAATCGTCTGCCACAAAAGTTGTCATAACACGGATAGTATTTTCATGGGAATCAGCGGCGGGTGGCATTCCACGTCATTATTTCAGAGCTACCACGACGCGGTAAAGCCTTCGATACATAGAGGCATGAAGGTCCATGAAGATATGGGTATGTTACGGATAGAATTGCTTTGATTGGGTTTGGCCTAGAGGCTTCATAGTTTGAATGAATGATGGGGTGAAACCCATATCATATGATCAATATTTACATTGCAAGTCATCTAATTATTATGTGATGTGAGAGGGCTGAGGTCACATGGCTATCCTACGATCGAACGGGCTTCGGGTGTACGTGTTTTAGGTGACATAAAATTATCATTTCATTCTCGGCCTCGTCAAGGATATTTGCCATCGTATAAAGAAACGAGCATTGGGAATAGGGCAGGTAGGGATAGCGCGATGTTAGCAATGAAGTTTAGCCGTATGTGACAAGTTTGAGACGAGCGGTATGTGTGCTTAGGAAGTAGAGGTAGTGAGACTCGGCAGTGAAGTGAAGTCAATATTAGGGCTTTGGGCGGATATATCAACGTAAAATAATGGTGCGTGTCATGTGGCACATTTAACTGAAGCTCGCCGGACGTTCTTGGAAAACACGTCTTTACAACAAATAGAAGCTTAGGAAGGTCAGTAGTCTATACATAACCCCAAAAGGACGCCTCCATGAATGAATAAGATGAAGACGCTATACTGAAACACTTGTATATATTTTATATAAATAAATTAACCGTACGCAACTCGAGTTGTCTAACATACTCGGTGATATTTGGTATCCTGATGTGTTCTTTGTACGCCCAAGACTTACCCTGTAGTGTTTCACAAACGCGGAATGTGAGATGCTCCCCGACCACCGTGTCGCCCGAGTGAGGTACTGCCGAAAAGAGGTTAAGGCGATTCGTTAATTCCCGACCCACATGGGGCCCGGAGACGAACGGGACTACGGCAGAAGGGGATGAATGAAGGGGAGTGCCGTAAAAAGGTAAAAGGCTACTTGCTTTTTAGGTACCGACTTATGAAGTGGTTTTGTAGGCCAGGAGAAAGAAGGCATTGGGCGGCAGCGTCAAGACCTGTCGCTTGATGGGGGAACACGACATAAGCTCTGCAGGCATGTAAATGTTTGCTTCTGGTGTGCTCGTCCTCGAATCGTCCAATCGTCTGAAACCTGATCCACGGTAAGCGCAGTCAAGCACTCAAGGGGCCCCATCCATTCCCGTGGAGACGTGGAGCGTGGAGACGGACCCCGGCCCAGGTACGGTACGAGTCGCGAGTACCTCGTGCCTTGTTGGTGTCAAGTGCCTCCTGTCACCTCCAAGACGGGAATTGTGGTGAGAATGGTTGGGGGCGAGGAGAGAGGAGGGGAGTGTTGGCCGGCGCAATGTGCAGAGAACGTAAGAATAACGCGTGTGAAATCCAACTCGTCTCATGAATAGATACATGTTGTCAAGGTCAAGTTCAAACAATACCACAACGGGCATATGCCCACCCACGCTCAATTCTCGCCTACGGGCTGCTTACGACGTATTATATCCTCCTCCACACAATACATACAACAGATCGAGAAACTCCAGCTGCTGGGACACATAGCCCGATCCATTGGCCCTGTCCCATCACCACCAAGTTTTTCTTCCTTCCCCTCCCCTTCCGTCATCGGTGCTGTTGTTCTCTCAGCCCAATCGCTTCCCCCCCTTCTCTTCTTTGTCCCCGTCTATCTGTTCCTCTCCTTCAATCACGACTCTATCCCACCATCCATATATTGCCTCCCATGCACCACCCTCTGCCTCACCCACGCGCATCATCACCAACCCAGTAACCATCGCATCCGGAGTCACATCCCCGGCACCCGACCAAACTCACTAACCTCACCACTACGCACAGCACCTCCACCCTCAACGCGGCGCCCCCATATCATCGCCCTCACCAGCTAAAAATCCTCTTCCCCGGGGGCGTGCTTCTCCTTCAGCTCATGTCAGGATCCCAGTTCCCACTAACCAGCCCTCGTTGACGTGTCTCGTCAAAACCTCCAAACCCTCATTCTTCACCTTTGATTTCTCCCGACCTAGACAGATCTTGCCACTGCTTTTCCACCAGGTTGATTCCTCTCCTTCTTGTTCCCATTGACTCTTGTATGTACCCACATTCTTTGACCCAACGAACCCATTTGCTTTGGAGTGGTTGCGCATCACGACTCCATCGACTCTCTTCTCGGAGATAATATTCTCGCTCGCGTCATCGAACCCTCATCGGTCTGCGCCCATCGCGGTTCACTGCATCTTGGTTCCCCGACTGCTGCGACATTGACTGCGAATCGAGCGACTCTCCCACTTCACCCGTCTGCGCCTCGCGACCTTGGACGTTGCGCGCATCACTTCTCCTCCCCCACCTCCGAATCCCCTCGCCGCGTCTTGCACATGGGTTCTCCAGCCCAATAACTCGTTCGCCGCACAATCCCCCTCCCCCCTTTCCTTCGTACTCGGGTCAATGCTTTGCTGCTCTCCGTTGCCCCCGCTAGACTGCCAGCATGGATCAGAACGGTTATCATTCGTCGGTGCTGCAACGGCCGCAAAGAGACGAAGGCTATGATGAGAGAGATGGTCGAGGTCTTGCCCACTCGCACCACCACCATCACCACCATACTCACCGACGTGACTTGATGCCCAGCGCAGACCCTTCTCGTCCCGACGCAGGCGGTGCGACATCAACCTCAGCTTCAGCACCAAATGCGACTGCGACTGCGCCTGCGACCGCGACCGCAACAGGCCCTGACCCAACATCTGGATCTGGATCTGCGACTGCGAATGCGCACCGGCACTCCACCTTCAGCCTTCGCTCCCCCAAGCAGCAACCGTCCGAGTTCCGGGCGCCTCCCTTTTCCTCCCCAAACCACACCCATCACAGCGCTTCTCCCAACAACACCACGGCCAACAACCACGCTCATCAATCACCGCCTCGTCCATCACTGCCAACTCCCTACATGCCCTCGTCCACCTCGGGCGCAGCTGGCGGCCCTGTCGCTCCTCCTCCCCTGCCGCCCCCGGCGGCCTTGAGCGCCTCGACCTCGACAACGTCGGCTCCATCCGCCCATCACCACCATCACCACCATCATCACCATCGTCACTCGCATCAATCGGGCGCCCCGGCTCCCCCCTCTGCCTCGCCGTTGCATCCCCCGGCCGGATACTACTCTCCCGCTGCCGCCGCCGCCGACGCCCACCACGCGCGCGAACAGCCAGCCACGCGAGGCTTCTACGATCCTACAACTGACACCACCAAGGAACGTCGAGTTTCTGACGCGGCTGGGTCATCGTCGTGGCACAACGCGTCCCAGACGAGTCCTCCAAAGGTGCGGTTTAATTCTCCTTCTTTTTCTTTTTCGTCATTGCATGGATGCTTGATTTAATAGCGTCTCCTCGTGTCTGCCCGTGTCTTACTCTTAGACTATCAACCCCCTTTGACCCATTCATTCAAGGTCTTATTGTTGTATTGCACTTTTCCCACCCTTTTCACCAAGTCCGACGCCCAGGACGCCAAAACGCCAATGCCAGATTTGCCTCGTGCTGGCCTCAACCCCCCCCATCGCGCTTTCTTTCCCCATAGACTCTCGCCTCCTTCTAACTTTGGGCTCCATCAATGGCTGCATCATCCCACAACACATTTTTTCCATCCCTTCCTGTCCCATCATCATCCTTCATCACCTCGCCCATCTCCCTTCGACTTACCATCAACACGTCCTTGCATCACCCCAACTAATCATCACCTCACTCTGCTGACTTGAAATTTTTTCTCCACTCTCCAGTCCCGTGAGCCTTACAGCTATTCACAGTCGGCCGATCAGCAGGCTTCCCCCTATTACAACAAGTCTTACAACACCTCGCCCCGTGCATCGTCATCGTTCAATCGCCCCCGTAGCCCATTGTCCCACCCTCATCCAGCCGGTTCCAATAGTCCTCCCGGGCGACCTCATATGACATCTCCTGGATCAAGACATGGTGCTCCATCAAGCATGAACTCGACTACCAACGGGGCATCCGCCCTTCCTCCTCTTGGAAAGTCCGACCTGGCCGCGCCTGCTCCCCCGAAACCTGCCTTGAGTGTAAGTCTTTTCCCCCTTTGGATGTGTCAAGTAGCCAACGCTAATATATAAAAGACACCCAGCCGAGCTGCCGATCCCATGTCCTTTTCCAACATTCTGTCCAGCTCTGAGCCGGCGCCCAAACCCAGAGAGCCCTCTCCTACCGAGGAGGCCGAGCCGGAACGTAAACCTGGGCCAGTAAAGGAGCCTCGGCTGGAGCCAAAACCCGAGCCCAAGCGAGAGCTCAAGCGGCCGGAGCCATCCCCCGACCACGAGCACGATACTGAGGTTGAGAAGGATGTCGAGACTGAACCTGAGGCCCCCAAGGAACGTCAGCCACCTGTTAAGAAAAGAGGAGGTCGCAAGTCAACCAAAGGCCGAGCATCTGAGATTAGAGAAGCTGCCACTCCTAAAACCGGACGAAGAGCTTCGAAGAAAGGGTCTCCTACTCCACGCCCTCCCGCCAAGCGACAGGCCAACGGCCAATTAAAGGCGAAAACCTGGTCGACGGAGATGGAGAAGAAGATCCAAAATGCCGAAGCACAGATTGAAAACAATGCTGCATCCCTTGATGCGGACGAGTTTGACGAGAAACTGTACAAGGAGCGAGCCGGAAAGCGCCAACGTGTCATGGACGATCTGGATGAGGATCAAGGCCGTTTACGACGAGACGCCTATGCCCTCACAGCCACGAGGAAGCTGGGGATCCACTCCGAACTTGGTAAGCGACGTTACGACGACATGTACTACGACGATGCTCTCCATGAAGTAAGGGAACAGGAGGTGTATGCTGAAAAGGAGCGCAAGAAGGATATGCAGCGTAAACGCCGTCGCGAAAAGTCCATGGCCGTCACCATGGAGCAGAAAGAAGCAGCTCTTGCTCGAGCTGAGGCAGCTGAAGACGAAGCTGAACGCCAGAAGCATCTACGTGACGCCGAACGTGCCAACAAGAAAGCCCAGCAAACCAAGCTCATTCTCCAGAAGGGTATTAAAGGACCCGCTCGAAACTTGGAGCTTAACGCCGAGGGGGGTACCGCATCCTCCCTCCAGGCGTCTGACGCAGAGTCTGGTGCTGCTGCCCCTACTCCTTCTGGCCGTAAGGGTAAGGGCCGCGGAGGTAATCGGCCAAAGAAGTCCAAGGAACAGAAGCAAGCTGAAAAAGACTCCGCCGAAGCTGCCCAGGCTGCCTTGGATGCTGGGGAGGAGCTCCCTACCAAGGAAGAAACCCGTGTGCGCATCAAAATCAAGAAGTCCAAGAATACTAATGCCGAGGCCGATGTCGAAAAAGACAAGGAGAACGAGGAGCCCAAGGAAGAAAAGAAGACCAAGAAGCAAAAGGAAAAGGACAAGGAGAAGGAAAAGGTCGACGAAATCCCCGATAATGAGAAGCGATTCATGTCAAAGGGATACAATCAAATCTACGACCAAATTTGGCGAGACATGGCTCGCAAGGATGTCAACAAGACATTCAAGTTGGCTGTCGATTCTTACGCTACAAAGTCTTCTAATCTCAAGAAGACTGCCATTCTCGCCTCCAAGGAGGCTAAGCGTTGGCAGCTTCGTACCAACAAGGGCACCAAAGATCTGCAAGCTCGCGCCAAACGTGTCATGCGTGATATGATGGGCTTCTGGAAACGAAACGAGCGTGAAGAGCGTGACCTTCGCAAGGCGGCCGAGAAACAGGAGATTGAGAATGCTCGCAAGGAAGAAGCCGATCGCGAAGCGGCTCGCCAGAAGAGGAAACTCAACTTCTTGATTTCTCAAACCGAGCTGTACTCTCACTTCATTGGCAAGAAAATCAAGACAGATGAAGTTGAGCGAAGTACCGACAATCCTGACGTTGCCAAGGATCCTCATCGAATCGCAGAACAAAGGTTGGACATCAAAGAGCCTACAGCAGTGGGCAACAAGGTGACCAACTTTGAAAATCTTACTTTTGAAGAGGAAGACGAGGAGAACTTGCAGGCTGCAGCAATAGCCAATGCTCAAAACGCCATTGAAGAAGCCCGTAAAAAGGCTCGCGAGTTCAACCAACAAGGCCTGGACATGGATGATGAGGGTGAGATGAACTTCCAGAACCCTACTGGCTTAGGCGATGTCGAAATCGAGCAGCCCAAGCTCATCAACACTCAGCTCAAGGAGTACCAGCTCAAGGGTCTCAACTGGCTCGTCAATCTGTACGAGCAGGGCATCAACGGTATTCTTGCCGACGAAATGGGTCTGGGAAAGACTGTTCAATCCATTTCTGTCATGGCATACCTCGCCGAGAAGCACGATATCTGGGGCCCTTTTCTGGTCGTTGCGCCCGCCTCGACCCTTCACAACTGGCAGCAGGAAATCGCAAAGTTCGTCCCCGAATTCAAGATTCTCCCCTACTGGGGCAGTGCCGGCGACCGAAAGGTGCTCCGAAAGTTCTGGGACCGGAAACACTCGACGTACAGGAAGGATGCTGCTTTTCACGTGTGTGTCACATCGTACCAGCTCGTTGTATCTGACGTTGCATACTTTCAGAAGATGAGATGGCAGTACATGATTTTGGATGAGGCCCAGGCCATCAAGAGCTCCCAGAGTTCGCGTTGGAAGTGCCTCCTGGGCTTCCATTGCCGAAACCGACTTCTTCTGACCGGTACTCCCATCCAGAACAACATGCAGGAACTTTGGGCTCTCCTCCATTTCATCATGCCGTCCCTTTTCGATTCCCACGACGAATTCAGCGAGTGGTTTTCCAAGGATATCGAGTCGCACGCGCAGAGTAATACCAAGCTCAACGAGGACCAGCTCAAGCGATTACACATGATTCTCAAACCTTTCATGCTTCGTCGTGTCAAAAAGCATGTGCAAAAGGAGCTTGGTGACAAGATTGAGCTTGACGTCTTTTGCAACCTCACTTACCGACAAAGGGCGTACTACAGCAATCTGCGTAACCAGATCAATATCATGGATCTCGTTGAGAAAGCCACGATGGGCGACGATCAGGACTCGGGTACTTTGATGAACCTTGTCATGCAGTTCCGAAAGGTGTGCAATCACCCTGATTTGTTCGAGCGCGCTGAGGTTACCTCGCCTTTCGCATTCACCTATTTCGCCGAGACAGCCTCGTTTGTCCGCGAAGGTAACAACGTCGCTGTGGGCTACTCGACGCGTAGTCTGATTGACTATGAGCTGCCTCGACTGGTGTGGACCGAAGGAGGTCGTCTGTGGAAGGCCAGCCGCGACAACCAAAAGGCTGGCTGGCGAAATAAGGCTTTGAACCACATGTTCAACATTTGGTCCCCGGAACATGTGAAGGATAGCACAGACGAGTCCCAGGCCTTCTCCTGGCTGCGGTTTGCAGACACATCACCCGGTGAGGTCTACGAGGCTACCCACTCGAGTCTCATTGCTCGAGCCAGTAAGGAGCTTCAGAAGCGCGATAGACTTGGCTATATGAATGTGGCTTACAGTGAGCTCGAAGACGAGAAGTATACGCCAGCTCACGCTCTTTTCCAGATCCGAGCTCGACGAAACTGGGAAGCCATGGCAGACATTACCAGCGAGGGCGTCATGAAGAGTTTGATGAATGTCGCTCGAAATGATCACTGCAATTCGAGCTTGAGCCGCGTAGAGCCCGCTGCCAGACCTCGTGCCTCTGCTCCGCCGGTCCATGTATCTTGTACCGGTCGCGGCGCTTTTAATGAACGCTACAACATCCTGTTCAACCCTGCTATTCGCAAGATCTTTTATGGTCCTACGCTGTTCGATGAGAAGTCTCTCATCGAGAACAAGGTTCCTGTGGAGCTGTACCCGACAAATGCGATGATTCCCAAGCCCGATCACGAGAAGAGACGCTTCACGAACATTACGGTACCATCCATGCAACGATTCGTTACCGATAGTGGCAAGCTTGCTAAGCTTGACGAGCTGCTCTTCAAGCTCAAGAACGAGGGCCATCGTGTTCTGTTGTACTTCCAGATGACTCGTATGATTGATATGATGGAGGAGTACTTGACCTACCGCAACTACAAGTACTGTCGTTTGGATGGTTCGACCAAGTTGGAGGACAGACGCGATACCGTGCATGATTTCCAGACTCGTCCTGAAATTTTCATCTTCCTGTTGTCGACCCGTGCCGGTGGTCTCGGTATTAACTTGACAACTGCTGATACCGTCATCTTCTACGACTCGGATTGGAACCCGACCATTGATTCACAGGCCATGGATCGCGCTCATCGTCTTGGCCAGACCAAACAGGTCACAGTGTATCGTCTCATCACACGTGGTACCATTGAGGAGCGTATCCGAAAGCGCGCCTTGCAAAAGGAGGAGGTCCAACGTGTGGTCATCACTGGAGGTGGTTCAAGCGTGGACTTTTCTGGTCGTCGTGCTCCCGAGAACCGGAACCGCGACATTGCTATGTGGCTGGCTGATGATGAGCAGGCTGCTATGATTGAGCAGCGAGAGAAGGAGATGCTTGAAAGCGGCGAATTTGAGAAGCAGAAGAAGAAGGGCGGCAAGCGGAAGAAGGCTGAGAACACGGCTAGTTTGGATGATATGTATCATGAAGGTGAGCAATCCTCTCCGGTCAAGCGAAGCGTATACTGACAGATGCAGGCGAGGGACATTTCGATGATGGTTCAAAGGGAGTTTCGGGAACAGCCACGCCTGCTACCCCGGCAGAAAGCGAAGGCAAAGGCAAGAAGGGCAGAGGAAAGGGCACGAGCAAAAGGGCCAAGACGGCGAAACAACGACTTGCCATTGCTGATGGCATGATTGACGGGTAGACGTGGCTCAGCGCTAAGCCACATGGCGTGTATAATAACAAAGGACGAGGGGGAAGGTCAGGGAAGCAAGGGATTATCCGCATTTTTTTTTGTCATCTTCGAGGAACCGATGGGTTTTGGCTGGGAAGGCTCGAGCGATTAAGCTGTACAGCCTGATTGGGAGTTGTTAGATGAGGAATACTCAAAAGCTAACAAGACACGGATCGACAGGTCTTGTTGTATTACTATCATAGATGGGTGAGAAGAATTGACTGCATATAGGAATTACCGATTAGGTACTTGGTTAAATGCTTAATTTGAGGAATCCCAAGCTGGATCCAAGAGCAAACTTGGGCCTCTGGTCGTGGATCAGCCTGTTCTTGGTGCATGGTGATCAATACCAGCCGCAGCATCTAACAAACACTATCCGGTATGGTGTAGTGGCTAACATTTCGCGCTCTCATTACTGAGGGACACGTACCGCGGAGCCCAGGGTTCGATTCCCTGTACCGGAGTGAAGACATCTTTTTGCTTGTTGCCGGCCCGGTGAGGTTTGAGAAGATGGTATGTGGTTGTGGGTTTGGGGCGTTGTTAGGCAGTGGGGTTGAAGGGAAAAAAGTCTTCAGATGCCATGACTCTTTATTCTCAATTTGGAAAAATGAAAAAGCATTTATTGGGGAAGTGACTGGGAAAATTTTCTTTAAAGTAAGTAGACTGAGATTGTGAGAAATATAGTTCTGGAGGGAGGAGTGCAGCTACTTGACACGCTGAGCGTTATCTTATTGGAACGACTGATAACAAGGCTGAGTGACTATTTCTATTCCTCGAGTTGAGACAACTTCTCTTACATACCTGTGTCGACTCATGCTGCCTTGCCTGCAATCTCCTTGTTTTCATATTTCTCGGTTACCAATCTCTTAGGTTACTCGTCATTCGAAAGCAGGGCAAAAAGAGGCAATCTCGTCTCCAATAGAAACTGTTCTGGCCTGAACACACTTCAAGGTTACTCGACAGGCAAATAGCAAAAGGACAAGCAACGAGACCAAAAGGAAACTCCGGTACAGGGAATCGAACCCTGGGCTCCGCGGGACTTGAATCTCTCACTTGATGAGAGCGCGAAATGTTAGCCACTACACCATACCGGATGTTGTGATGGGACGGCTCTGGATGGAGTGCTAAGGAGCTGGCGTGGATGAGTCGGAATGGGTGCGGGGGGTTGGAGACTTGTACGACAGGACCAGGGGAAAAGCGGAGGAGACGGATTGGTGAGCAACGAGGCCTGAAGAGAAATGACCTGAGTAGTCTGAACGACCTGGTTGCCTGGGCTATTCGAGCAGAGGGACTGGGTGATGTGTGCCGTGTTCCATGATGGGGAGGCAAGGAGGAGTTGAATCTGGAGTTGAATGGGGGAGAAGCAAAGTCCAGCGCCTCCCCCTCCCTCGCATCGTGGTTGAACTTGGTAAAATGATTCGAAAGAGACGTGGAAGAGTTGATCAATTGCGGCTGGTTAATTTGTTAATTTGTCCCTGACAAGGGTTATCGTGACAAAACCGTCTGCGGCTGGTTGTGAGGGATAGCAAGCAAAAAGGGTGTCTGGCTGGAAGAGGATGAGCGCAGGGACGGGAAGAGCAAAAAAGGAACAGGTTTCTCCGGTACAGGGAATCGAACCCTGGGCTCCGCGGATCAAGATAATCTCTCAAGTTATGAGAGCGCGAAATGTTAGCCACTACACCATACCGGATTGTTGGACGCTGTCTCGGAAATAGGGTCTAAGCGATTGGCAGAAGTGAACGGGCCGTGAGGGCTCCGTAAGGGTGGACGACGGAGGCTCTGGAGCCCGCGGGGTGAGTTGCCTGCCATCCTGTCTTCTATGCCAAGGGGAAACGGCTCTTTTTGGGTCGATGGCTCGTCCCCAGCATCTGGCTGTGGATATGTTCAGGCTCGATCGGCATGGGGTTGCAGGGCATCCATGAATCTTGGCGGAGTTTCTGACGTGGACCTGATGATGAAGGATAGCTACTTTGCTACTCTTTTGGCTTCGAAGTGATACTCTCGAAAGGGACTTAGTGCTGATGTGTGGAAAATAGGTTAATGTAAGGCGTGAACGGCGTAAGCGGTGGTAATGGATTCTCGACTCAATGGCTGCTTACCCAGCAATTGCTTCGCTAGCCTACTCGCTGCCACACCTGATACGTGGAAGGGAATCTGTAACGAATGAACCAATCTTCTAGGCACATGCTAACTACGCATGGAATGCCACCCCAAGATACCCCCTTCATCAACCCTGGATGACCACCCTCCACTGAACAGACGCGAAGCCGTCAACGCCGAAAATCTATTCGTCTGTTTCCGAGAACGACGGTTCAGGGGCTATGGCTGTGGGGGCCTCCCACGGGCGCGAGGGATCCGACTTTGCGATGAATCCTTGCTGTTGCTGGCTGCGTATGCCACCCAAGTATGGACAGACTCAACCCAAAGTATGTCCAAGGGAGCATGGATATACGGATGCCACTCGAATCGACCCCCCGTGGCCCATCGAGGCCTGGGGCTAGCGATCCTTCGAACAATGGGCTTGCGAGGCTTTCTCTTCGGGGGACCGCGCATCGGGTGGGACGGATCCCCGCGGCCGCCGGTAAGCCAGCGGTAGGCATCAAAGTTATATTCGCTTCCAGTTCCCAGGTGCGTATTTCGTATTAGAGCGGATGCTATATAACTGAGTGGTAGAGCACTGAGCTTCGAGGGGAGGGCATTCGAGATAGCATCCAGCTTGCAGTTATCCACTTTGTGTCTTTGATCAACATGTCCAAGTCAGCATCTACCGCCGTGAAACCACGGGTTATTCGAAAGTTGGGTTACTTGTGAGTTTCTGTCCATTCACTCCGTCGATCCCCAAGCTAACCAATTCGTCTAGTGAACGCTACCAAGTGTCACTGTATGTGATGGACTTGTACTGCAGCACCATCATCTCCTGCCAGTACAGCATCCCTGAACACCTTCAAGACCCAGCCCTGCACGGCAAGCTGGTCGACACGGTAGAGTTAGCAGTTGCAGACACAATCAGCCAGCACCCTCTCCTCCAGGTCGGGCTCATCAAGGAGAAGTCCAAGCGGCCGGCCTGGGTGCACCTGGACCATGTCGACCTGGCAAAGCTCATCGAGTGGCGGGTCGTCGAGAACCCGGACAAGTTTGAGGCCATCTACAAAGAGGTGAACCAGAGGGAGCTCGACAGGAAGTTTGACAACCTCGCCACGCAGCCTGGCTGGCGCCTGGTCGTGCTGAAGCTCGAGGAGGAGAACCTGCTCGAGATCATGTTTGTATGGAACCACAGCAACACCGACGGAACGGGCGCCAAGATCTTCCACGAGACGCTGCTGCAGTCGTTCAACAGCTTGAAAGACAAGCCTGATCGCCCGGCCCTCGAGAACCACCTCTTCAAGACGACGACGTCGGCAGAGACCATGGTCCCGCCGCAAAACGTCATTGCCAAGTACCGCATCACCCCCGGATACGCCGTCACGACCGCGTGGAAGGAACTCAAGCCGCCCGCTCTCGCCTCCAAGTCGGCCTTTGCCTCCTGGGGCCCTCACACGGTCACGCCGCGGGAGACGCAGATCCGGACCCTCAGCATCGGCCACGACGCCCTCCAAAAGGTCCTGGCGGCGTGCCGCGCGCGCAAGACGACCCTCACGGGGGCCCTGCACGGCATCGCCTTCGTGTCCCTCGCCGCGCAGCTGCCCGAGGACAGAGTCGCCGCCATGATCGGGGAGACGCCGCTCAACCTGCGGCGGCACATCAAGGCCAACCCGGCGGCGTTCCCCTGGCTCGACCCCAGCAAGCTGGTCGGCAACTTCGTGACCAAGCTCAACCACGAGTTCGACAAGGCGCTGGTGGCCAAGGTGCGCGGCCTGGCCGGCAACGCCACGGAGCGGGACCGGTTCGCGGCCCTCGAGGGCGAGGTGTGGTCGGCGGCGGTGACGGTGCGCCGGGAGCTCGAGGACAAGCTGGACCTGGGGCTCAAGAACGACGCGGTGGGTATGATGGCGGTGGTGGGCGACTGGCAAAAGTACCAAAAGGACGAGCTGAGGAAGCCGAGGATCGGGTCGTGGCTGGTGACAAACGTCGGGGTGATTGACGGCCGAGCGGACGGGGAGTGGTCTATTAAGAGGAGCACGTTTTCGCTGAGCGCGAATGTGGTGGCGCCCATGTTCAGCATCAGCACCGTGGCCGTCAAGGGGGGAGAGCTGTGCATTGACTTTAGCTGGCAGGATCACATCGTGGACGCTGGAATTGGAGAGAGGTTGGTGAGTGACACTGAGGAGTGGCTGGGCTATATTGCGTCCAAGGGGTAGGGAATCAACACTGTATTTGTAAAAGGAGGTGTGTGTCGTGGAAAGAGGATTGTACAAGACACTGACAAGGGACATGTTATTTATATAGGCTCCGGGAAAGGAGAATTGAGTACACATTAATAGATTACGCAGGATAGCAATTGGGAGTTATTGTCTTTATTCATCTTCATTACCAGCGTCTACCCACCTCGTTCATAAGTCTGTTCCTGTACCCCTGAATCATGCCTTTGGTCTTCTTGGTACTCAGCAGCGTTGTGCTATCTACATAGAGACAAACAGGCCGAACTTGTATTGAATTATATAGGTCCAATGCTCATGTTGCATGACTCGTCTTCAAGTCAGGAGAGCCAAGCTCGAGTGAGTCCTTGTCGAGAGCCTTCTCGGTGATGATGTCAAAATAGCAGACCCTGCAATCAACGCGAGTCGACATTCTTGAGGATACGAATTGAGCTCTATTTCTACCGGGTGAGGTCACTTGTTGTATCTAGACTCAGCTAAACCCAGCTCCTTGACTCGGTTCAAGACTCGGGATGAACAAATGACTTTGTTTGATCCGCATACTCAAAACGGTTTGCTGCATGTGGCACTTCTCCTGTGCGAATAGATAAGCAACTAATCTGAGTATATAATCATATTCAACGTCATGAATTCCACTCATTCACCTCTTTGGCATCTTCATCGAGACTATCACTAGGACACGTTCAACGTCACTCATCTCCCTTTCTGCCTTTGACAATAATCAGCTATATGTAGAGTAGAAAACTCTGGTATTGTCTCGAGAATCTTTCACGCCTGGGGCCTGCTTCTTGAATAAGTTGAAATAGTTCAAACGAGCAGAATGTTGGGGTCTATTGTATAAAGAGTCGTTGTGTAAATCAACTCTTGTGCCCCGACCCGCCTTCTCTTTGAGAGACAGGAATAGAGGCCTCTACCTACTTCCACTACTGTCCAACTTTGCCGGCATTTTGCATCTTCACATCTTTATTGCGACTAGTTGTCCTACAGATTATCTATCTGTTCAGCAGCGGGATGCCTCGTCTGCATTGTCGGACCCAGATTGTGCATGCGGGTAAATAGATAACCCAAGTCTGTCATGAGTCGTCTTTGTCGTACGTCCTCGCCTTCAAAACCAAATCCATTTCGAACACGCTTGAAATCACACGCAATACTGGACACGTTTTGAGGGGGGCATTTCAGCCACGCGTCCTTCCTCCCTGTGCACTTGCCCACTGCCTGTGCCGTGTCCTCCGGAACGCCTGAATCATGCCATATATCATCCTGCCTTTGCCGAAACCCCGGAATACCATCAAACGCCCCGTATTTGGAACCGTCCAGTAGGCGACTCAAGCGTCACCTCCAGATCCGCAGTTTTGCTGGCCTCGTCCATCCGCATATAGTGACTGTTCGAATAGTCTGGTATGGAGGGCTCTCTCTCAAGGTGGCGCGCACAATGTATCGTACATCCTGGTAGCGCCGTCTACCATAGGAGGGCATTTCGCGGAAGCTGTTCTCGTATCATCTGACCTCGTCCTGTCCTTCATTCGATAAATGGCTTCTTCTGGCCACCAACCATGCAGAGTCCCAGAGCACGTAATGAGTCGCGGTCGTTGGCCAGAATAATTGTGCGGGCTGGCAGCATGGGATTGTTCGGGTCGACATGTGAGGCGTCCTTTGCTGATTGCTCGATAGCGTCCATTTCTTCCTTACAGCCTTGTTGGTCTAGCGGGCATATCACAATGGGTTGGCGGAGGTTGACGTCTCGTGCGCCACTGAGTTGTACCTGGGAATGTCAGCAAGGGATGTAAATGGGACGAGTTGGGCAGTGTACCTTGATGTTGAGGTAGAATTCGATCTTATATAGTGTAGAGGTAGTTGTGAATGAGGTAACTTCGTAAAGAGGAAACTGAGGCTTTCCTCGCCGGATTATACCCTCCGGATCTCGGAGGTCCTTTGACGGGAAGCAGAGACCAACGTTGGTGGCGAAGCCAGCCTCGGGCAGCTTGGTCTTGATGACTTGGACTTGTTTTGAGATTTTATTGACCTTTTTCGTCGGTTCGTCGCCCTCGGGGTTATATGTGATTTCCTCTTCGATGACGAGGGTGATTTTGTCAATGGTAACACGTCTTGCCTTGGACAGCCAGTCCTGGTTGGGTGATAGTTTGATATAGACGGTGATGGGGTCGCTTGGACCGTAGCTCCAGCGGGGGAGGTTGATACCCAGGTGAACAATGTTATCCGTAGTAACAAGTTTCGACTCGGGCTTATTGTACATGCCAAACGTTGACAAGGTATCGTATCGTTGTAGGGGCATGGGGAAGCTGTATTTGTATTGGTTGCTGTGTCCTTGCTGGACGGTGACGACGAGCTCGTAGTACGTCTCTGCAGTTCGACTGGGCAGTTGCAATGACGCCGGCGGGATTCGACGGTTAGTCTCCTCTCCGCCGCGGCCAAAGGGGATGAAGAGGACAAAGGGCAAGTCCATGGCCATGACCTTTTCTGCTTCCTTTCCGGATGCGCAACGGAAGAGAAGCTGTTCCTTGCCTACTACATCGGTTGTCTCTCGTCGGGGAGTGCCCAAGTGTCGCTTGGTGATGCTGTCGGCATCGGGATGGATGGATTCGCGGCGCTGCAATGATATTCGTACGAGGGATACGGGGACGGGCATAGAAAAGCCTTGGCCGGGACGGATCTCGACTTTGCCTTCGATGCGCGGCTGGGTGGGCTGTGTCAGCATACATGTGTGGTGAGTGAGCAGCGGAGAGGCAGAGCTTCAACATACCAATGTCGCAGAAATTCCAGGATAACCGACTAGGAAGCTACTATTCGGAGGGCCAGACACCCTCACACTGGCAGGCGCGGCCATGGCGGAATGGTGATTATGTTTATGAGTGCGGGAGGAGGGGAGCTCAGTGATGAGGCTAAGCAACGGTCGCCGTGACGGAGACTCGTGACGGAGGGCGTGAGATGGTCTTGCGGGTTCGAGGTGGGGGAGAGTAGGCGCAAATGATGGAGGACTGCGATGACGAAAGGCGAGGATGAGCTATCGAAAGCTTGAGGCAGAGCCGGAGCCAGAGCCAGAGCCAAAGCCAGAGCCGTAATCGAGTCGACGATGCGGCGGTCATGAATTCGAGTGTTTGGGCTGAGACTGCGGCTGGCGGACGCCTAGAAGAAGCGCAGCGCAGCGTGTGAGAGCAGCGGCGGCAGGTTGGCAAGGTTAGTAACGTAGGCGTAGGCGTAGGCGGAGGCGTAGGTAAGAAAGTGGGCGGGCAAGGCGGGCCAGTCGGTCGGGGCAATCGTCGAGGTGGAGGTGGGGTATCGCAATTGGTATTGGTATTGGTGGTATGGACAAGAGAAGCAGAGTCGCACGCGAGAGAGGACGGCAGCCGGGAGAAGCATTACAGGGCGGGCGGGCTGGAGGACCAGGAGGCAAAGGTTGCGACGCAGGAGACAAGCAGCAGCAGCAGCGGAGGAGGAGGAGGAAGAGGATGGGGAGAAACAGAGAAACAATGCTGCCAGAGAACAGAGCGAGAAACGAGGTCCGTTTGGTTTGTTGGTGGTGGAGAGCGGAAGGATGTGGGATGGATCACGGACTGGGCTGGTCCAGGGTCGAGAGTGAGAGGGCTGAGGTCCAATACACGGTCCAATACTCCATACAAGTACAAGGGACAGGTCAAGTGCACCGTACTTTGTACGTACCTAGGTAGTAAGACCGAGTTTACAAGGGATTCGCTGGTGTGATGGGAATGGATCTGTCGTTACAAGTACGAATACGGTACGTAGAGTCGAGCCCCAAGCTGCACTGCATGAGTTTGGGTGGTCCCAGGGCTCAAGGATTGACGAGAGAAGAGAGTGAACCTGTGAAGGAGGCAAAGAGGGAGAGAATCTGCCTGGGGAACGGATTGGGGGCCAGACAACAACGAGAGCCGCCGCCTTATTAGCGGGGGTCATTTTGTGGGCGTAAGCAGTACTCCCTAACTAGAGTCCCTACTCCCTACAAGGCCCTACAAGGCCCTACAAGGCCCTACAAGGCCCAGGAGGGTCAAGTACCCGTAGGTAGGTAAGCAAGCGAGCTCAGGCAGAAACTGTGTCAGACAGCCAGCAATTACAATGCCTTGAAGACGAGCTTGTTGTTCATGCTGCTTATTTCAGAGGGCGACCTACTCGCCAGAAGCAGGTATCCGTACCTAACTACATAACCTATCTATCTAGGCGACGCAATCATTCAAAAACTCTCCTCCTCACTTGATCAGCTTTGCGTCACCCGTACAACCTCAAGTACCACTTCAACTCTATGCACTACCACCACCACCACCACCACCCTGGGCTATGCTTCGTACAGCACTCCAGTACCGAGTATGCAATGTCCTCCACGCTGTCAGCCCAACCCATGACGCTCTGGGACAAGTTCCGCCATGGGCGCCCCCCTCAAGGAACCTCCCCAAGGAACCCTCACGTCGGAGGCTGAAAGCGTCTTAGCCCCATCGTCAACCCGTAGATGGAGCCCAGGGCCCTTACTCCGAGCCGCCATTCTACGGACGAAACGGAGCAAGCTTATCCATTGGCTTTGCTCTGAAACTTGGTTGCCATGCTGTAGGTCGCGCACGTGAGGCACAAGTTGAGCTGTGTGCTACTCAACTACTCTATATCCGTAGTGTATGGCTTAATTGAATGACGTCTGGATGATTCGTGCACACCTATTCCGTTCCATTCCATTTGGACCCTTCAAAACGGCATGCCCAACGGCCTGATGCCCCGAGACTCGGGCGCAGTAAGCATCCATGGTCCATACTCGTTTAATTACTGCTTAGACGCCTGTGAAGATCCGCTACCGACAGGGGTTCTCTCCGCTAATACAGCACTTCGAAGTGACTCGAGGGCCGATGCTGTACTTTGACCACTGTGGCTGACGAGACAATGGATCTACGCCATAGCACACCATACTTGGGAGGTACGGGCTGTTTGGATCACGTTTCTACTCGTGATATCGAACGCTCTCAGGCATTGAATCCAGACCGGTCTTGGCTGAAAGCTGAAAACAACTTGAACAACTCTTCCTGGTCTTTGGTTGGGCCAAGAACTGTCCGGATGCATGGCTGATCAGCAGCCAGCTCAGCTGAACCACGCCACGCGTATCTCGTCCACTGAGGAAAAGCCACAGTACAGCGGTGCGGCAGCAAGGGCAGCAAGGACAGGTACGGACTAAGGTACGGATTACTTGGACGAAAGCACTAGCCACACTCGCACCTTGAGCCACGATATGAGCACCGCCCCCAGGAATAGGAAGAGGAAGGAGGGACTTTGGGGGCCTAACTTATAACGCATATTCACCAAAGAGTCAACTACCTAATTACCTGACCTAACTAAACGAATTACAAGTATCTGACCGCACCACCATCGTTCAAGAAACCATCAGCCAGTCCTTCAGTGCCCAGTTCAAAGGGGCTGTGTCGAATCCATTCTACATGCAATACAGCCAAGTGACGCGTACCGAAAGAGCTCATACCGACACTCGTACACTGAACTGTTCGTTTCATCACTCCAACCAGCATCATCCTCGTCCCGTTGTCCCGTCACCACCTCCTCCTCTTTGAGTGTGGTTCTCTCCATTCTCTATCAGCTGGCCTTGGCAAATCTTCCGGCCTTCTACGCTTTGCTCTCCTATCGTATCTTGCTCTTCTATCGTCTCTCACTCCCCCGTCATCTCTCACTCTCTCGCCGTCTCTTGCATCTCCGCTGTGCTCAGGAGCCTTCTCACCCTCTCGCGACAGACTTCGCGGCTCCACCACAAACGTCTCGACGTCGGTCTCTCTGATGACAGTGATCATGCTGGCTCCCGGTCGTCCGGGAATATCGGCGTCCCGAATCCGCCTCACCGGCCCTGTCCCTTGTCCAACTATGTCTTGTTCAAACATGAGATGTGACGGCTCGCTAAGGAGCGTTGTCTCTGGGTCTACTGGACCGCGTATCTTTAACAGCGGCTTGTGCCACTCGCGTCGTTTCTGGCCCGGCATTCGATCGGCCCCGAGCACGTCTCTACGGTCTTCTCCAAGCCATAATTCCATGCCTGGAGCTTTTGCCATGTAGCACACTTGAAAAGGGAGCAGCCCGGAAAGCCGTGTATCAATGTGATACGGCGTTCTGCTTCCCAGAGCCACCTGGCTCACATCCTCTCCCCGACGTTTTCGTTCTTGCACCATGTCCATGGTGAGCACACTGTCTTCACCGGCCGGCTCATCAACGTTTCTTGATATAACGGACACAGGAATAATGCCACCCAGTTCATGTCTTTCCTGGGGCCACACCGGATCGTCTCCCACCAACGACTCTCCATTGTGCCGGCACACGTCGACACGCATCTCATACAGAGGAGTATCAATTATGCCATTGGCCGTTGACATGCGCATCGAACCCTGTGCTGGGTATGCATCGGGATCAATCCCCAGCAACGCCAGATCCGATGTATGAAGCGTGGGTAGACTGGCACCGCAGTCCAACTGCATCAGAAAGAAGCATCGAGGTGCATCGGGGTCCTCGTGCACTTCCACCTGCGTTGCTCTCCCCTGTGATTCGGCATAGGTTATGATTTTGTCGGGGGTTGGCACCGCTTCTACATTCGACGTGGAATCAGGACTGCGGCGACGGCAATGAAACGACTTTATAGAACGGAAGCCCATGGTGACGCGCAGCGCCTTTGGATGACCACACCATACGTCGTCGTCATCCATTTTGCGGTACGCCCATGTCGCTGCGAACAAATGCCCCATAACGTCTTCTGGGGGTGCCAGAGGAGGCTCAAACCAGAGCCATCCTTCACCGTGTTCTTCAAAATAGCGATCAAGCCTCTCTTCACGATCGACAGTAAACGACTGGTAAGCGGGACAGTGATCTACAATCTTGCCGGCGTAGATGAGCGTCCACTGCTTCCAGCAAGGAATACTTCCGTCTCTGTAAGCATCTATGGCAGCTTGGATGTTGACTTTGCCAGACTCATTATTTGTTCTTTCCAAGGCCCTTTCCAACTGCGTGATCCGACTGTCGATTCCCTCTCGCTTCGTAGACTCAAGTTCCTCGCTACTCAATCAGTAAGAGTCGGGGGTCAGGATACAAAGACTTACACCGGTACCGTGTTCTCCTCGATCTCTTCCATGGCATCCCGCTCTCGCCTGGCATTGTTGAGCTGCCTCTCAAAGGGCGACAAGTCTACACCTGGCTGCTTCTCACGAGCATTGGCAAGAATAGCTTCCCATTGCAGTACCAGTCGGTCAGCCCTCTCCAGGCGACTCAGTCCCTCTCCAAGAGGTGCGCCGACGGCCAAAGGTGGTTTCCAGTCGGGAGGTATTGGTCGTCTGGTACGCCTTTGGGAAGCGTTGTCTCCCTGAAATGGCGTTGAGGGATGCATAGGTATGGTGCCTTGTTGTTCATGCCCATGACCGAGAGACTCTTGCAAGCTCTCTGCATCTTCTGATCGGGCGAACCGAGCGAGATTGTATGCTGCATTCTCGTTGCTTCTGCCAGGACGCCACCCGTCTTCATGTACGGAGTTTAGCTCTGGGCTCGGTGTTGTCGTGGGTTTGTTTGGCAATTCATCATCACCGGGTGGTTGCATGTTCCCGTGGTTATCCATGTCGCTTGCTGTCTCGAGCAATGCTTGCCGCCCAGCAGGAAACAGAATCAAGCAGTTCTTTGATAGCACAGAATATGATCAGTTGGGCAATCGGAGCTCATAATATGTCATCTCTTACCCCTCTCGTCTCCCCCTCAACCACTCCTTGATTCAACAAAGAACTGACCGGAAAGAGCAGAGGTCCGTGGCGTACGCACTCGAGGCGTATCGCAGCCCGTTGCTGAATAGCAAAGACCCATCTCTTTCAAAAACCCTAGCTGAGTTCTTTGTTCCCTCGAAATTTGCGTCACGAGGTGCACCCTCATCAACCACCTATAGCTCCGTGCATGTTGATGAGAGCCTTTCTTTGTTGTTCAGCTGAGGAGAAGTGTGTTGTAAAAATTTTGCCGCACAGCTTTCCACTCAGGCTTTCCTTTTTAGTCTTCATCTTTCCTGCTCTTCTCCTTTCTCTGGCAAAGTGTCGAGTTTGTCATGTTCAGACTTGTTTGTTTATGCACTTTTTGCCATCCAGCTCAGCTACTCCGTCACAATGAGTGAAGATACGTCTGCAGGTGTTCATGAACCAGCTTCGACCCCTGTTGCTGCTGGCACATCTAACGGTACAAACACAATTAGCGACAGAAATGCACTTCTAGGTCAGTTGCATAACTTCCCTGTACTTGAGCAAACACTCATGTTCAGTAGACACCATTGACAAGTGTTTTGTCTACATATACGAATCTCTCCCACCCGAAGTGCAGAACGCCTACAAACCCTTTTTGATGCGCAAGGACTATGATTCCTTCTACTCGGGCCTTGAGGAGTGTACCAAAAGCCAAGTTCTCTTAAACGATGTCCTCTTGAAAGAACCAGGTTTCCCTGGTGCAATCATCAAGTTGTTCGGCGAAAAATACCCAGCAATTGGAACATTCTTTGGCAGTGAGTCTCCAGAAAGTCGGTGCGTACAACAAGGGGATGCTTACCGATGCTTACCGCTCAAGGCAAAAAGCCATCCGCTGCTCCTCCATCTGCGCGCCTTGTCAAAGAGGTAGGCGATCCTGGAGCACCGTCCAACTCTGCCAAGACTAACAAAAGGGGTGAGTTATTCATCAAGCTCGCCAAAGTGCAAAGTACTGATAATACAACAGTTCGCGGGAGCTTAAAGCCGCTGCAGGCTATTGACAGACCTGCCGCAAGACGACGGTGAGACTAACGCCAATCTCAAGGATCGAACGATACTGATGCTTGCTGTACAGTGGCGATACAATGTCCGACGATTCCCCTCCAGCAAACCGAAGACTGCGCTCATACTTGGATATTGGGAGCAGTTCTACAGGCAGTCAGAATGACACAGCCGCTGACAGCTCGTCACCTATTGCCATGTCCAAGGATGCGAACAGTCCCGAGATCTCCATGGTGGGCGAACTACCTGCTCCTCCACCCAGAAGACGCATTGCAACCAGGTCCCAAGCACCTATCCCAGCACCTGTCCCAGCGCCTGTCTCAGGCCCGGTGGACCTTACCATCTACAAAGGGAAGAATGTCGACCCTCCTGAGGTCGAACTGCAGCGCGCCATGGAGTATCTCAGAGACAATGACGCCGATACTGACCCTAAATGGGATGAAAGGTTCCAAGAAATCCTGGAATACTGCACCCATTTGCATCCACATGCGATAGGTCGAGCATTCCACGGAGAGCTCAACCAAGTCATAAAGATGCTGAGTATGCACGAATCGGCCGAGCAGCACTACTACAGCCGGCGACCACTCAATCTATTCTTTTCCAGGCCGCCTCCTGCTGTGAGCAAGAGGCTGCCCCCAGTTTCCAACGTGAGGATCGTAACAGCACCTCAGCCAAAACAAACGACATTGGAAGTGGACCAGAGGGGCAAAAGAAGTATACACGATGCTCGTTACAAGGTCGGGAATTCGCTTCTCAGCTATCTCAAAGCGTACGACTTTGATCTTCGCGAACTCTGGGAGGGTAGATCCGACTATCCTCATGCCAACCGGGCGAAAGAGTATATCTCGACGCCCGACAAGTACTTCAACGTGGCCAGTCTGGAGAACAAAACCTTTGACGAGTGCATCCAAAGTGGCATGAAGAAGTCGATGCGTGGGATGAAGGAAAACGTTCTCTTCCAAGATGATCACACCGCCTTCCCTCCCCACGAGCGCGACGAGCCTCATACCAAGTACCTCCGCTCGTTCGCCAAGTTTCGTGGCAGTCGGCGAGCAGCTCTACAGCAGTGTCTGAACATGTTTGACAGCTCCGAGAATCGCACCGTTCATAGCCCATGGCAAACCGTGCAGCTCCATAAGCCCACGGACAAACTCAACCTCTCCATTGCCTGGGAGATTCCTGTTCTCAAGAATCCACCCCAGGAAGAAACTCGAGATCCCTTTGGCTACTTCCTTGCTCACAGGTGGTACCAGGAGGAGGAGCAGGGATGGGCCAAATGGGCTCGTGCCCATAGCATCAAGAAAGCCCTTGACCACAGGTCCCAGATACAACGCAAGGAGCCCATCATGAATCTTCCGTCAAACTTCATGGGCCCATATGTTCATGATGGCATGGACAAGGACATGAAGAATGTCTATGATACCCTGAAGCGGTATCGGGGTCTGTGCCACTCTCTGGTGAAAGTAAACCGCAAGTGGCCTCGAAAAGTCCTGAACGATGCTCTCAAGTTTACCAAGAGGGGCTTAGATGGCGAGCAGCCTGGCAGCCTTGGCCTCGAGTTTCGAGCTGACGAGTGGGCCGATAAAGAAGATGGTGACGATGTGAAGCTGCTGGCCATCCGCCCTGGAGAGGAAGACTGGCTCAGGCATCTCACAACGAGGTCCATGAGTGAGAGGATGATTCAGTACCGGAGCACCATGCAATCACCAGTCACGGACTCGATTGGCCGGGTGTTTGAAATCCGAGTCGTAGCTATGCTGGACGATGCCAATCCTGACGCTCTCTTCTGCGACACAGGCGTCAAATCCTTTGATGATTTTCTGACGGAGTTGAATCGGTGTGTCGGTGGAATAGTTCAGCGGCACACATTTTCACGGGAGCAGGCTCTCAAATACTGCCAAGCTGTGGCCAAGCAAGGAGAACTCGAGTAAGTCAACCATGTATCATGATGAAAGAACAGTATTGACCATGTCTAGTATTGGCCTTGATGAAACCGGCAATCCAACCATTGCTCGAGCTGCAACCACTGTGCATCCCGAAGATAGGATCCAATGGACTTGGCCAGCCGGTTCAGCTGGGCCGCCAGGGGAAGTTGATCGGCCGCCAGGGGGGTCGGTTGATCGTGATGAGGAAAAGGAGCGTTCATCGCATCACGACGATAACGCGTCCAGTATCAGGGACTCTACGCAATACTCTATTTCCGACTCGCCAAAGCAGAAACTCCCCTCTGGCATGCCCAGGATTCACGAGATGTGCAAATATGAGGAACTTCCCAGAGCGACTCAATTGGATCCAGCGAGAACGTACAACTTTATATGTTGTCTGGGCTATCGCTTCGGCAAAACCATGCACGACCTGAAGCTGAAGCACAAGGAGAACCAGGCCAAACTCACCAAAGGTCGAAGAAAGGCCAACCGAGACTTCCTTGACAAAGCTGTCGAGCTCTGGGCCGAGGATGTATCGCAGCGGCCTAACAATCCGAAAGAGAACCCCAAAGCTGGCTCAGATCGCGTTACTCCCAAGTACCGCGACATTGTACGCATGGCTCAGCCAGAGAAGTTCAAGGAGGCGTGGAAAGACGACAAGCAAGACGACAAGGAGGCCGAAGCTGAGTCGTTGACGTTAACCCGCGAAGGGATCATCCGGGAGCTGTACGAGAACAAGAGTCTCTTGCTTCCAACACGCGTTGTCAAGAATCAAGACGATGAAGGACACACGTGGGATACCAAGACAAGAGAACCCATCTGGTCGTATGCACACCCCGACCGCCGTGGCGACGCAAGGCGGTTCTTTGATATAAACCGATGGCCTTTGCACCTGCAAAGTCCAAGCACTCAGGCGCGTATCAAAACATCCGGTCCAAAGAAGAATGAGCCCATCCTCCTGCTCTCGCCTCAGAACGAGCGACTTGCGCTGGAATCTACCCCTCGTTCAGCCTTTACGAGCTCCTCGCCCGTACAAGTTTCACCGCCAGAAAAGCAAGTCTCGCCCAAGGTGACACCACCCAAGGTGACACCTAAAGTCCCCCACAAGCGGCTTGCAGAGGCTGCACAGGAGGTTGAGGTGCCCTACCACCATCCAGACGTCGGCCGAAGACAATTCCACCCTGGACCGCAGCAGTACTGGGCGGGTGAGACGCCTTACCAGAAGAAAGTGTTCGAGGAAAGAATGAAGAAGAGTAAGTCAACACCAACAAGAGCAGTAGGCCAGGAAACTAACGGGCAAATCTAGAAATGGAGTTGCTGAATCAAAAGAAGCAAAAGATGAAGCAGAAGAAGCAGAAGAAGAAGAAGGGAGGGAGCTGGTGGCAATTTCTTACGGGGAAAAAACCAAGCTCTTCTCCTCCATTGTCCAGCTCATCGCAGCCTGGCTCATCGCAACTCGGCCCATCGGAGGTTCGCGTGACTGAGCTGGTAGGATCGGCTCCGGGGCCTTCTAGGGAGCGTGAGGAGATTGATGCGCGTCCAATTGACGCTGCACCTCGAGATAGCGAGGGCGGAGATCGTGGACAAGATTCCGCCGTGGACAATGCTGTTCAGTGGAAGCAGGTCCCTATCGAGATCGATGATGATAGCCTCTCGGATGAGGACAGTGTCATACCGGAAGACGCGGCTCAAGATGAGGACGTGGTCATAGGAGACGATGTCACCGCCGCGGATGTTGCTGTAGAGCAGGACAGTCAACCAACAGCCGTCGCCCCTCAAGAAGGCACCCCTCAACAGAGCGAAGAGGAAGAGGAAGAAGAGGAAGAGGAAGAGGAGGGAGAGGAGGAGGAGGAGGAGGAAGAGACCGAGGCTGAAAGGGAGAAAAGACGCAAGGAAAAAGGCAAAGAAAAGGAAGAAGGCCCGAGATCCTTCTTCCAGTCCTTCTTCTCCAGTACTAAGAGCAGCGAGGAGGGGAACAGCGCCAAACGACGAAAGCTCGGCCGCGAAGCACGCGGAGCGTCCCAGGAGGACGACGAAGACGAGGAGAGCGTCCCGGCATTGCCGCGTATCCGTCAACCCATTCCCCCTCCCACGCCCGTTCGCGAGCCGTGGTTTAGCTTTAGGAGAAGACGCCAGCCTGTATTCGGGGTCACCCGACGCGTCCATCTCACGTTGGAACCTCTCCCAGGAGAAGAAGAAGACGAAGAAGAAGAAGAAACCAGGAAGAGGAGACGGGATTGGGGCATAGAGTAACGGTGATACATTTCTGGTTCGGGTTTCCTTTGTTAGTAACTGGGTAGTTAGTGTTAGTCTTCTTTCAAATCACAATCGTCATCCTTTATCACGTCTTGAAAATCATCACCATCTTATTTTGAACACAACTGAAGGATTTATTTTTTCATTCAGACCTAAGCCATCCTTTTCATAGCCTCAAAAATCTGATGTTCCCGGCCAACCATGCAAGAAAACGCAATTCGTGACTCCCGTGCGCACCAATTTCCAAGCAAAACCCTTCTTAGTAGCGCTTGCCCTCCCGCAGGGTATCCGCAAACTCGTCCAGGGGACTCCTGATGAGCTTGGTCTCCTTCCAGAGGTTGGGGGTCAGGAAGCCGTAGGTGTTGGAGACGGCCACAAAGGTGGCCTTGAGGGTGTTCTCGAGGGTCTTGGTCGAGCCGGCGGACGAGGTGTAGGCGTCCTCGACACCAGCGAGCTGGAGGAATCGCTTGACGGCGGGGGAGGCAACGAGGCCGGTACCACGGGGAGCGGGGATCAGCTGTGAAAGGGAAGCAATGTTAGTTTCTTTGTCCTCGTTCCTTTCAAGGGTTTCGGTTGGATACGTACACGGACGGTGACGGAACCGCACTTGCCAGACTCCTTGCAGGGAAGGGAGTGAGGAGCACCGAGGTTGGTACCCCAGTAACCACGTCGCACGGGGATGACGGAGAGCTTGGCGATGATGATGGCGGCACGGATGGCAGTAGCAACTTCCTTGGAGGTCTTGATACCGAGACCGACGTGGCCCTCGGAGTCACCAATGATGACAATGGCCTTGAATCGGGTTCGCTGACCGGCACGGGTCTGCTTCTGGACGGGCTTGATCTATATTCCACAAAACAACTTGATTAGCTGACCATTCCCATTTTCCCTATATGGCGTTTTGTCTCGAGTCGCCGCACCTTCATGACCTCATCCTTGAGCTTGGGGAGGAAGAAGTCAACAATCTGGAACTCCTTGATGGGCAGGGAGTGCAGGTAAATCTCCTCCATGCTGTTGATCTTGCCGGCCTTGACCAATCGACCGAGCTTGGTGACGGGCTGCCACTCCTTCTCCTCGTTCTTACCACCACGGCGGCCACGGCCACGACCACGACCACGGCCGCGATCACCACCTCGGGATCCGAAACCACCGCCGCGCGAAGAAGCTCCTCGATCAGCCATCTTGAATTGTTTTTCTGCGCTTGGGAGAAGGTGTCACCGTCGAAAGGGTTCTGCGCAAAAACAGGGTATCTGTGGTGTTGTCGGCGTTGGGCGATAGGGAACTTTTTCGACAGCGGGGTCTGCACTGGGGAATTTTTGGGTGTGCTTGGGTTAGCCGAGCCCTAATGGCTTTGTGCACTTATGCCTGGTGCGTCAGGCACAAAAAATGATTTGTGGGTTCCATTTTATCTGGGAAGATCCTCGCTCACCTCGGTGGGCTCGGTGAGTGAGCCACAAATTCTAGGATGTGCCACAGTTAGCCACATCTATCATCCAAGCTTCCGATACCGCCCTCAAACAAAACCAAAGAGGAAATAGTTAAATCAGACTCCATCAGTCGATTGATTCGTATCTATATATGCTTCAATTATACAGAAGTGGGGAGGTGTTGGCTGACTACCAACCTGTTCGCGTGTATGTTACAGGCGCTCTAAGGAACCATGCTGGGCTCAAATCACAAGGGAATAGATGTTCGCACTTGATACTTCGTACACACCTGGCAATTCCAGGCTCATTAAGGAGGATATCGCAATAACGCTTTCAACTACCTATTCCTTTCTTCATGTCGACTCTTTAGCCGTCTTCGCAATTAAGTTTTCTTTTGGGGTTACTCGTTGAGCCCATTCCCTGTTTGATAGTTAGCGAACGTCTCAATGATCTGGTAATGGAGCACTTACGTCCAACTTCCATCGTAGACCCTTCGCGACTCAGCTGAGCCATATCCAGCTTCCTCCAAGGCCGTCTCAATAACGCATGCTGTTACACCAGTACCGCACGTTGAAAGAATGGGCTTGCTAGGGTCAACTCCCTTCTCCTCAAACAACTTCTTCAGCTTATCACGGGGCAGGAAAGCCTTTGTCTCAGAGTCAAGGACAGCATTGAAAGGAATGTTGACTGATCCAGGCATATGTCCAGACGAAAGACCTTCACGAGGCTCCGGAGCCTCACCAGTAAATCTGCCAAGGGGTCTAGCATCAAGGATCTGGACTCCTTCGGCCCCCTCCTTGTTATGATCTCGAACAAGCTCTTTCACCTCCTCGAAACTGGCAACCTTTTGTGACTCCATCGGAGGGATTGGATAAGGGCCGCACTCAACGCTGTATAGTTCTCCCGATTCAGTGGGAAGTCCCTGTTCCACCCACAATTTGAAGTTGTTCAAAATATGCACCTTGGAGTGGCCAAACACCTTCAAGGTCCATCCTACGCGAGGAGCGCTGAAGATTCCGAGCTCCTTGGTGTCGTATACAACCACCGTATCCTCTTTTCTAATACCCAGTTCGCTCATGGCAGCCGCAAATCCCTTAGGGTCTGGCAACATGTGGGGGTAAGGACTTCGCTTGTCAATAACCTTGTCGAGGTCGAAGAAACGGGCCTTGGGGATGCGCTGCTCTCGGAATGTTTGGATTCCAGTCCTTCCATCGTTGGGGAGAAACCACGAAGCGCAGAGGGGGATTACTCGAGGGTCGGTGCTGATCGGTGAGGGTGGATTCTTGCTGAGGGCTTCATTGAGTTCTTTAGGAGTGACGAGATATGAAGAGAGATTCCGCCGCGTGACAAGAGGTCGGAGTGTGCTGGGAGTGAATTGGCGCAAGCCAACCCTCGCTGGGCGGCAGACGGCGGCGAAGGCCATGGCAGAGGATGGGTGGAGGAGTTGCGAGGAGGAATGCGAGATGTGAGAAATTCGATGACTCGTACGAGAGACGTTGATAAGTAGCAGCGGATTCTTTGAGATGAATTAGAAGAAAGAAAAGGAGCGAAACGTAAGGGGACAGCAGATATTTGAGGGCTGACCTCTAATTCTGTGTCCGCATTACTCGTAGGGAGAGCAACCTGTGAGGTTAAAAAGATCTGAAGCTGAACGGGACTGCGCCCTGGTGGGATTTGATGATAACAGAGCGGGCGAGGTTGGCGTCAAAAATTGGTCAAGGTGGGAGCTGCCAGTTTAAAGAAAGCTTGGACCAGACAGTCATCGATGGCACTCACTCACTCACTGGAAACAGCATTGGGATTTGGCTCCAGTTCCCAAATCGCCGTTTCGACGGTTGGTGCGGCGGCTAATCAACGGTCCAGAGGCTGAATCACGCCAGCAGAAGGAGCTAGGGGTCTCAGGTCGAGCTCCTAGTGGACAATTCCAGTGGATGAGGTCACTGACAGCGCCTCCAAGGGTGCCCTGAAAGGTCGCGCAACGGACAAGGTGCCACACAGACCGCCTGCTTGGAAGTCGGACGTGACGTTCCGCATCCATCACAAAAAACCACCACGATACGGAGTAGAGTTGTCTCTACTCGTCATACTTGAAAGAGACTCTTCCCTCTCTCCACAAAGAAACTCACTCAACTGCCGTATGACTCATCTCGTCCCTGTTTAAAGCTCATCATGAAGGTCACGATCAAGAAGTGGAACACCGTCGCGACATGGCGTTGGGACATCCCCGAAGACGATGTCTGCGGTATCTGTCAGGTCCACTTTGACGGCACGTGTCCAACGTGCAAATACCCTGGTGATGATTGCAGCCTGTGTAAGTGCTCGTTCTATCATGGCCACCGCCATGAAAACATCAGGCCATGTTTAGTTCACATGCTAATCTTTCTACTCAGTATCGGGGAAATGCGGCCATAACTTTCACATGGTCTGTGCCTGACTTCTCTTATATGCCTATATCCATCTGCATAACAGAGCCAATTTGCTGACTTTATGCCCTGATAGCATTGTATTCTTGAATGGATTAAGCAAGACTCGGCCAGAGGTCAATGTCCGATGTGCCGTCAAAGTGAGTTCTTATCTACATGATGCCATAGTCGACTTGGATCGTTAACACTCTTGAAGGATTTGAATGGACGGAACAGACAAATGAAGCGGCGTCACAGGTAGAATGATATCAGGTCTAGGTGTTTTGGAGTTTTGGTATCAAAAAGAGCGAGCAATTCGAATTATCATTCTTGGCACTACAGGTGTTTCGCGTTCTTGTCTTTTCCTGTCTTAGTCATCTCGAGTACTCAGGCCCCTCAGATTGATTCAGTCGAAGCGAGAAACCCAAGAAGTCCGAGAGACGACACGACTCTGGGCAGTGATCAATCTTGAAATGGAGAGGAAGATATACTGCGGCATGAAAAATAGCAATCATGAGTACGATCGCGACTGTCAACCCGTATAGGTATCGGAGCAAAATACAGGCTTAGAGTTGACATTTAACTGAAACTCAGAAACATTTAAGAGTACCTAGTAGCATGAGGCCAATGAGAGGTGTCTTCTGGGAAGACTCCCCAGATTCATCTGCATATCAGGATCGAGTGAATGTTAATGAAGAAGTATAAAGTTGCTAATCCGTAGTTTTAATCTAAACCAGGGGTTTTACCAACGGACCAAAGCATTAAGGCGGGTCGATCCGGCTCTAGGATCTTTGTGAGGCCATCACCGAATTTTAGAATCACAGGTACACACACCAGCAACAGGAGACATGGAAAGGTTTTTGGACTTCATCGTCTGTTCCAATGATTACATTTTACGAGCTTGAATGCCACAGTAGTTTCTTCAAAGCCCTCGACCTGGGTAAGGTTTTCCAATACGAAGACTCCTGAAAATGATATTATCTCGTGCTTGCATGTGTATTCTACTTGTACATATGCGTTTCCAACGTGTCCAAATCTCTAAATATGCGGTTCCAAAAGGCACACTCTTTTATCGTAAGGTAACAAGTCCCGCCCTTTCTAAGCCTCTGGGACGTATACACCATCTTTACACAAAACCACAATCTTCTTGAAGAAGCGGCGCCACTCCAACGGATCGCCTTTAATTTTGACGAAGCGAATGTCGAGAACCTCTGTCCCATCCGGGAGAGGCTGCCTGTCCACCTGGATCTCACCATGCAAACTTTGCTGGCGGCCGTCAAGAGCCTTGACTTTCAGGGTAGCAATTGGGTTGCTGTACTGATTGGGCGTCACGGGGGCCAGGGGAACATTGAGATGATGCAGAGCATCGCTCAACATTTGGATAATGTGCGCAGGCGGGACTGCAGAAAAGAAGCGGGTGAGGGCTTCTGGTGGACAGATGTCGCGGAAGCGGCGAGCTTGCTGGGTGAGAGACATGGAGGGGCCAGGCGTATGGGAGAATTGGGACATGGAGGGCTCGTCCGCGAGGGATTCGTGCATCATGCGGCGGGCATCCTGGGCGCGGGGTGGTACTGAGGATGTGGGAGCAGCCATTGAGCGGAGTGCCGGGCGTTCAAAGTCCCAATCATGATCGGCAATGGGGACCTCGGGCTGCGTAGAAGAGAAACGGCCTGCGTTGAGGCCAGTGTCAATGTCCATGCTGTCGCTTGAGGTTGGCTGAGAATTTGAAGGCAGTTGACTAAAGTCGATGCGGAGGTTCTCGAGCATCTGAGTGGCCAAGTTGATGGGATCCGTAACCCGTCCGTCAGCGGAGAGAAGGGCGTTGTGGCGTGTATACCAAGGATGTTGACGAATCTTGGCAAAGTTGAATCGCTTCTCAGGATTGATGCTCATCATTCCACGAAGCAGAGACAGAGCTTCCGTTGGTACCCTTTCCCACAAGGCGTCAGAACTACGTCCAGAGGTGCGAACGTACTCCTGGAACTCCCAACTGCTCTGTGAAGGCTCATCCCATGGAGTATTACCAACGAGCAGAACGAAGAGGATAACACCACATGACCATACGTCTACCAAATCTGGAGAGTATTTGGCTCCGCTGGATGATTTCTTGTCGCCACGGCCACAAGCCAGAATCTCGGGAGCAATGTAAGGCGGGCTGCCACACAGAGTCGAGCTCAGCTTGCGCTGGCCCTTGTACTCGAACATTGTGGCCATTCCAAAATCTGCCAGCTTCAAGGAACCATCCTGGGAGAGGAGAATGTTCTCCGGTTTCAGGTCACGGTGGGCAACGCCCTTGGAGTGCATGAAGCTCACACCGCCCATCAGCTGCACAAAGTAAACCTGGGCAATGTCCTGGCGAACACCAACGTCTGCCTCGATCTTGTCGAATAAATCACCACCTTCTGCGTATTCCATAGCAATCCATCGCCATATGCTATCTTCTCCTGAAGCAAACCACTCAATAATGTTGGGGTGCTGGCCAATGTGAGAGTGCAGCGAAACCTCCATGGCCAGCTGCTTGGAAGAAATGCGGCCATGCTTGGTGGCATAACCCTTGTGGATGAGCTTGACAGCAAATACCGGACTCTGGGCATCAAGGGGAATAGCCTTTTTAATGCTGAAGGCTCAGATTAGTACATGAAGCATGTTTGTGAGGTGGAAATAGAAATGTGACTTACGAGGCGTATGCGCCACGGCCAACGGTTTTTGAGATGATGCGGAAGGGAAGGTCCCTGGGTAAGGGGTCTAATTGAGACTGTGACATGTTAGTTTCGGTGCCTTAGCAAAGCCGTTCAACTTGGGAAAAGTAAAAAGAAAGAGGATGTGCCATCTCCGTTGAGACGTTCATGGTGATATCGTTCACCGCGTTGACCGTTATTCACGGCTTCATCCTACTATTATATCAAGCGTGCAAGGGAAGGACGACAATAACAGGACAATCAAGCTGACTTACCATGATCGCTTACTATGAGAAAGCTGTGGAACTTCTCTATGCAGGTCGAAAACAAGGCCAAAATCATGAACCCAAAACCCCCGTCTCGATTCTTTTCGTTGGTTAGTTCTGCCTGGCCGCATGCAGCTCGAGTCGGGTCAGGCCCGTCGCGTCCTCAACCGCGTAAAGTGTTTTTCTTTGCCACAGCAGGTCTCCCAAGATACCAGACATTGGGTGCACAATACAATACAGTGGCGTCCTGCTAAGCCGCCCAGGGCGAATAGCGGTCGCGGCGGCGCTGGCCACCCACCAAAACATGCCCTGAAAGGCCTACAAAGGGTCTGGGCTGCTGGGCTGGCTTCATTGGCGCGGCCCCACGTTTCACCGCCCCTGCCTGGCTCCGGGGGTCCATTGGCCGGAGCGTGTCCGTTGCCCGTTGCTGCGGTAAACAAGCCTGAGACCGCCTTCATCCCACCTTAGACTTCGCGCCTCCTTCGTCCCAGACTTGGAATTGCCCAAACAAGAACAAGAACAAGAAAGAGTCGCGTCGACGTGTATCGAACCTTTTCCCTCCCCTTCCTTGTCCCTTCCCCCGCGTTCATATACCCTTCATTTCTCTTCCCTGCTTCCCCCTCCCTTAATACACCTTCAAGGTATCCTCTTCCCCCTCCGGAAGTGCCGTGTACATAACATTTGTTCTCTCCGGTGTATCGCTCATCTCCTGTTGCCATCATCGACACTGGGCGTTTACTACACACTTCATTCGCAAGACATATAACATCTCTGAGCACCGTTATCAAATGGATTACACCATGGAAGACAGCCAGAACTCTGCTCCCGGCAGTGTTCCGGCCTCCAAGCTCAACACCGGCCGCAATGGACCCGACTCTCAAAGCACCACCAAGAGGTTTGTAGCAATAACATTCTCTGCAATTCGACACATTGAATAACTAACACGGTTCGCAAAAATAGACTGCAAACTGAGCTCATGCAGCTCATGACTTCCCCCGCTCCAGGTGTCTCTGCCTTCCCTTCGGCTGATGGCAACCTCCTGTCTTGGACCGCTACTATCGAGGGACCCGACGACACCCCCTACGCTGGCCTCACTCTGAAGCTCAGCTTCGCTTTCTCCTCAAATTACCCCTATGAGCCTCCGACCGTTCTGTACAAGACTCCCATCTACCACCCCAACGTCGACTTCTCGGGTCGCATCTGTTTGGATATTCTGAAGGACAAGTGGACTCCCGCCTACAACATCCAGACTGTTCTATTGAGTTTGCAGAGCTTGCTCGGCGAACCCAACAAGTAAGCTTTGTCCTCGACAAAACCTTTGATCCAGTTCTTTTCAAGCTAACCTTGGCAGTGCCTCTCCTCTCAACGGCGAAGCTGCCGAGCTTTGGGACAAGGACCCGGCAGAGTTCAAGAGAAAGGTTCTGGGACGACACCGCGACATCGAGGACGAGTAGAGTTATGAGTTTACTTGCATTTTGTTTCGTTGTATAGGAGAATTGGAGTTCTAGGTACTCGGCATTGACTTGCTGGCTTTGGAATTCGGGACTGCATGGCACTTCTACGTGGGACAAAGAGGATAGATATCCTGATCATCAGTTCAACAGACCATAGTCGATGGTATACCCTATCGACAATACAAGAACTCCACGGATAAAAACGCCGCGGTCACAACCTCCACACTTGATGAAATTTGCCCAGACCCATGTCCGGACTGCTTCACACCGAGGCGTCCATTTCTTTTTTTCTTCATTGGCTTGCAAGCTTTGAATCACATTTCCCTCTTTATTTTCATCGTGAAAGAAGCTAGAATGCCGTGTGCAACTCCGAAAGCCATGCCACCCTAGAACCTGTCCCAGAGAAACTTTTATTTATTCCTCAACAATAACCGTGGAAAGGCCCTTAGGGTTCTTGACGTTGACAGCCTGAACGTAGCTGTAGAGCTTCTCCTTGGCACCCTCCTCGTCGTTTCGTCGTCGGGAAATTCGCACGCGCAGTCTGTAAGGAACACCCTTGACACCAGCCTCCCAGACCTTCTTGTTGAGCTGGGGGTCGATACGGACATCACTGGTACCCTGCACATTTTGTTAGCATGGCATGTCAATTTTTCAATCTCGACAGATCTGCCTGTCTCAATTCCTCGCAGTCGTCGGACATGTCGTTCGGGGGTGTTTCCATACCATAGCCTTGGTGGTGAAGTCCTTGATCTCCTTGATGGCGCGGGGAGCACGCTTCTTGAAGGTAACACCGTGCAGCTACACCTTGTCAGTCCTTTGACTCTTATACATCCCCAAATGGTGTCCATTGGGCTCTTCTAGGAGGAACATACGCGCTTGTGCATGTGGATGGTGTACTCGCGGGCAACGACGTCCGCAATGGCGGAACGCTGGGTCTTCTTGGACGACATGGCTGATCGGATAGTCAGTATCTTGATTCGAAAACAATGAGATGAGAAGCGCGAAACTCGCTGCTCTAGAGTCTCTGTCGATAGGAATCTGGGCAAGAAAAGAGTCGTCGGGAATCGTACCTGCGGATCGTCTTCTCGGTCTGGCGATGAGGAGGTGTTGTGTCGAATACCAAATTCCCACAAAATTCTTGTGTGTAGGGCAGGCTCGAAATTCGTGGGTGGGGGTAGCGAACCAATAGGGCACAATCACCCAGTCCCGCTCATATGTATCACGTGATGTGCGGACTTGACCCACTTCATGCGCCGGGTTAACGAAACTCGGCATAGAATGAGTTTGATGAGATCCACGTCGCTCTTGGGCTGTTTATCGCGAAGCTGTTCGTCGTCACCACCATTCCAAGCGTCAACATTCCAACGGCCGCTAGGCGAAGCACCGTGACCGAGTGTGCTTGCCTTCACGATTCTGCCCTCATCGCGTTGATAGGGCTAGAGCTCACCGGGCGAGACATCTGCACTGGCTGCAAATAGGGGCTTCGTTCCTGCATCTTCGCCAGGGGGCATCTCGCGTGAACGGTACCTTGTCATCGCAGTCGCGCGATCACCGGCAGTTGATATCGTTCGCTCTTCGAAACAACCTCTTTTTCAATTCTATTTCACACTCCTTTGACCCCAATCTCGACATTCCACATCGCAAGATGGCCGACCACCAGCCCATCACCACCCCGGCGGCAGCGGCGGCGACGCCGTCGCCTGCGCCTGACATGACGAGAAACCGACTTCCGACTCTATTTGAGGTGTTGAGCCGACGTACTCTACCTCCTGTCGATCTTTTTTCCTTCTATATCTACATGCGCGATCAGCAGCGCTCTGTGGACTACCTCGATTTCTGGTAGGTGCTGGCAGCTGTGTCAAGGGAGAGACGCATTGACTCACTGATTCCCAGGCTGGATGTGGCTCAGCACATGTCCCTTTGCCGCCATTATGTTCGCGAGCTCCGACGTTCGGTTCTTATTGGAACCCCCGACATGGAAAAGTCTGGATCTAAGAGATCATCAGCAATCCTGGAGAACATCGGCGACTTGGAACCTCGAGCGGCAGGTCCCTCAATGTATGCGACAGAGAAGGAGAAGAACCAGGACAACCAGCTTTCCGCCTTCCTTCGCGAGGATCAGAGCCACGACTCCCCTCAGAGCGCGGGGCCTGTTCGTCCTAGTCCTCAGTTCAGCAACTCTCATGACATCACAACCGATTCTAATTCACCCGCCCATACTGTTGCGCGACAAGATATTCGTTCTTCGGCAGAGAAGATCCTCTACACCTTCTTAATGCCTGGTGCCGAGCGAGAAATTACTCTGCCTGGATCCATCACCCAGGATGTTACTACGGCTATTGAAGAATTCGGTCGTGACGACCCTGAGGTGTTTGATGTTGCCAAGGATTACGTCTTTCAGGCAATGGAAAGAGATGCTTTCCCCGGCTTTCTCAGGATGAAGGCTCTGGGCAATCTTATTCCTCCTACGCTGATTATGAGACTCATTATCGGCCTCATCGCCATGTTCGGTGCTTTCTGGACCGGCTTTGTGCTCATCTTCCTGGACAAGTCTCGTGCGACGAGGTGCTGGGTAAGTAGATCATGAACCTTCACAATCAACAAGACTAACATTGAGCAGCTTATCATTCCCTTCACTATTGGAGTATACTTCCTCTCATCGTACCAGTACTCTCTCGACCCCATCATGGCCCTGGTTGGCTACAGTGAATACACTCCTTTCAACTTTTCCCGCATCCGAGAACCCTACGTCCGCCAACTCCTTGCCAAACGAGCTCTCATGGTCCTTGCCGTCACCATCCTTATTGACGCTGCCCTCTGCATCATTTTCATCCTGGTCCCTTCGACCCGTCTGTGATCAAGCAGCAGGATTTTTATCACCACGGCCATTAATGCTGGCCGTTGCTGGCCACCCTGATTAATTTCTTAACTCTTTCTTCTCCGCGAGACAGAAGGCAGCAGCAGCAATTTTCACGACCGTCATGACTTTGAGAGTTTGAATCGCAAAAAAAGAGATACCAGACGGTCTGGTTGAGAGCATCGACGTCTGTGGAGAGTGGCGTAGGATTATCGTTTCTTCTGTTTTGTTGTGCCATCTAGGGCTCGTATGTAGACTATTCATTCACTTGGCCCAGGGCTTCTCGGAAGGTCTGGCTATACCCCATTTTCATTACAGTTTGGGACTCAGCAGGAAGCAGGTGCTTTATACCAGTGGGATTAAAGAAAATGGGCGTTAGGTCGTCTAATTACATACATGATTCGTCATACACCTTTTGAGGTTCCCCGTTTCACATCTTGGCAAATGACTGATCCTTCTTTCTCACATCTTGCGCTTGCTTGATCGCTCCTCGGGCGAGTCTAACTCCATGCTCTCGGTGTCAAATAAGCTGCCCTCTGGGATGGGAACAGGCCGTTTGTTAAATGAACGCCGGGAAAGCATTTCTCGGGTGAGGACGTCGTGTTTCTTGTCATTCTGGACAGCCGCAACGAGATCCTGTAGTTCTTGTTCCGCCACCCGTTGCTCATGCTGCCTCGCGGCAGCACTGGTACGAATAACTTTCATCTGGGCCTCCAGGTCTGCGAGGGTGGAAGTACACCGGTTGCTCCAGTTCTTCAGGGAGCCAACCATCTCTGGAATAGCACCGGGGTGCAAGTCTCGGAGGGGTGCTACGCTGGTAACCTCGACTGCCGCTCGGGCGGGATCAAGTGTAGCATGGAGCAGGCCGGCGTAGATGGCCGAGATGACGAGGCTCTCGATGTCAAGCACGTTGGGGAGATCGAGAGCATTCTGTAGTGCGCTGTATGAGAGGTTCTTGCGATCGCGGGCGAGCGTGAGTAGGGAAAGCTGGCGGAGCTTCTGGGCCTGAGCGTCTTCGAGGCTGGGAAGGCCTGGGGTCGAGCGATACGTAGCATACGTGCCGTACGAGAAAATCTGGAGGAGGGTGAAGTATGATGTAAATTCGGAAGAGGATGAGAGGGACTGGATGGCGGGAGTCTCGAGGAGTTCGGTGAAGAGGTAGGTGTTGGGAGCAGAGGTAGCTCTCGTGACGAGGTCGGCGGCGGCGCGGGGCGAAGTGGCTGTTTTAGAGAGCGCCAGAAAAGGCTGGTGGGGGTTTAGACATTTGATCTTGAATAGAATCCGAGTTTCATACCGCTAAAGCGTTGAGAGCCTTCGTCTGCTCCATCGTATGGATGTTGAGACGAGCAGCCTCACAGATCGAGTAGTCGGGGAATATCCGTCAGCAATCAGAAGGCGGGGAGCTGCACGGAAAGCTCTAATCACAGTGTCGAGTTCTCTCCAAGGTCAATATAATAACAGAGAAGCTTTAGGTAATTCGGCTTGAGAGATTGGATGGGTTGCAAGGGGGTTATAGCAACTCAAAGATCGTAGTTGACGTGAGGTTTGATTCGTGAGACTGGAGTAGGCAAACAAGCTGTGGTGACGCGGGGCTTCCAGTGTCAGTGTCAAGGGAAGTCATGGCAAGTGGGGCATTAGGTGTAGAAGCCTTGGGGTTCCAGCACAAGCTCTTGCGATGAGCTTACCCTGTAGAACAATGGAGGATTTAAATTTCAGGTATTTCACGACGCAGCTCTAAGTACCTTTGATATTACTATCCATCATGCTACCTCAGCAGGTGATGCTCTTTTTCGTTCCTGTTTTCCCTCTAGATTGTCATAGATATATCCAAGTTGCTCGACGGGATGCTTCTATGCCATAAACCCCTAGACACAGCATCATTTTGACTAGATCAAGACGGAGACTACTCAGGAGCGTATTATAGCTACATACGTTTGAGCAATCGAGCGTCAGTACCAGAGCTCCAACAATTCGGCCGGCTTGATTTGGATTGGCATATTTAAATCCTGGCTTGATTCAGTTTGAATTGAATTGAATTAAAATACCCGGCTTGGCTTGGCTTGGCTTGAATTGAATTGACTTGTTTAGCCTGGCTTGTTGGGAGCGCTTGACTCAGTGCTGTCGGCTTCTCGTTGAAGTATCAGATCCGATAGTCAAAACCAGCTAGTTTGATGCCACATTCCTACGCGCAAAACGATTTATGGATCTTATGTATCTACGTGATATCGAGCTGAGTAGCCACGAGCCAGCCCGTCCAGCTCGCTCCAGAGGTAGCAATGAGAACACCTAGAACTTAATCATGTGCGCCCGGTAAAGCTGAGCTGACCATAGGACAGAAACTTTAAATTTATTCTCCTTCGATACGAGATTAAATTATTCAGGTATAGCCACCGTCTGGAGCTTCAAGGTTGACCCCAGAAAGCCAGCCAAGAAGTAAACGTGGACACATGGATACCTAGGCACATGGCGTGGAAGACACGAATATAGAATATCGATACATACGCAATACGTGTAAGAGTACAGAAAGCCAAAGCCTCGACAAGTAAGACAGGAGGATCAATGCGTACCAAAATCAGTCTCAACCCCGTCTCATGCTTACTGAGCTGTGACGAGCTCCTGTCTGCGTGCTGCAGTCACGAACTCAGCCCCCGTCATGATGATCTGTCCTCCCGAAGCCACGGAATAGCGAGGAGCCGAAATGTAGTCAAAATAGTCACAAATACGCCATCGTACCTCACCCTCACGGAGTCGTATCCTACCACACTGCACGTGAACGCGCGAAGCCAAGAAAGCATCATGATCAACCTCAGCAGCCACAAAAAGCAATAGAGTGGCAGACTAAGACAGTAAAGTTTGAAGGCACAAGATTAAACAGCGCGCATCAGCTGGGAGCTGAGATGAAGGTCTGCTTTTTAACAGACAGCCTAATTGAATCACCAATAGCTTCACGGGAATTTTGCATAGCTGAGCGACGGACAGGTTGTGAGAGGAAGAGATCGACGGTTGTGTCGAGTAAGAGCGGATTGCACCATCAGCCGGGGAGATTTGGATGAGATGCTTATAGCACCGTACTTGCTGTCCTCTGGGCATGGATGGAGTATGGGGTCTGGAGAGAGAATAATGTTCTGGAAATGTGTATATATAGCCATGTACTGTTTGTCTAAGATGGCTACCTATCGTATTGCGAACTGTGGTAATCTCACTCTCACTCATTCACAGCCTCCATTTGGGTCAGATCCCTGTTTTTTTTTTTTTGTTCTTTCTTTTTTCCCTTCTGCCTCCTTTCCAGTCTATTGGCTATAGCTGAAGGCGATCAGACCGCCGTCACCACGTCGTACAGGCTCAGCACATGCAGCACGGCACAATCACAGCCGGGCACAAACGGTGAGCCAATCGCCGACGTTTGCATCCACCTTGAGAGCCCCCCGGAACCGTCGCCCGGTAGACCCTCTGGGCGCTTTGCAGGCTATTGCAGCGCCCTAAAATTCCCTTCTCCTCCACCCGCCCGCCCCAAGCGTCGCTGCTTTGACGTGGGGTGCTTCATCAGCGTCGCAAGAGAGCGGATAGAGGACCAGGACGATTCGTCACGTTCAACTTGGTGACGCTGTCCAACACGCAAGACCAACTGCTTTCTTTAGGTGTCTTTATATTGCAACTGCCCAAGATCGGCGACAGCCCTCATCTCGTTTTGGGTTCCGCCACAAAGCGTACGTACCTCGTACCTTCAGTTCTTCTTCCACTGGAAGCCGCCTTGTCTCTTCACACCTACCTGGGTACATAATGGAATAATCCGTTTTGTCACCTAAATAATCAACGTCTCCGTCCTGCAACTTCAGACTTCTCTTTGTTCCCGTTCTTTTTGCCCGATTATCCACCAACGAGAAGCCCTGTTCTGCTGTTCCCAGTTGTTACAGACCCCTGGTTGGTCCTACCGGCAGCTTTCCTGCCTATAACCATCCGCCTGTTTCGACCGTCTGTCTCAATTCCCGGCGGCATCCCCAAATCTGGGCATCTTTCCAATCAGGACTCCTCTTGGCAACCGATTATTAGGGATATTATTCGCAGCTTGGTAAGCTTCAAACCCCCAGCAGAAAGAACCGAGATCCCGTATCCGTCTCATCTCACCTCACCCATGTTTTGGGTCTTACTGTACTCCGTGCAGCGCATTTTCTTTCCCTCCGCCTCTTTCTTACCCATTCCACTCTGCTGACCAACGGCCGCTTCTAGGCTCTTACTCCCCAGCCATTACTTAACATTCGCACCTTCCCGCGACCCGCCACGCCCCCAAGAAGCCGGTCTTCGCTGGGCCGAATCAGCCGCAGCTCGAACTCGGAATCAAATCGCCATTTTCAAATTATTTGATCCGCCCCCATTCCCTTCTCTTCTTAGTCGCAAGCGACACGGCTGAGGCTAAAGGCCCAGGCTCATTCGATTAATTATCATTTTTAACTTGGACGGAATCCCCACGAAATGCCCACGCGACACCGATAGCAACGAGTGATCGACCAAAAAAAGAGTGTCCATCCCCCGCGATAAGGCCAACCCACCCGCTAGCCGCCTGGCATTGAGACGAGTTGATCGCAACCGCCTCGGACAATCACGACGGCCATGGCCCCTTCGTACGTACAAGTTCCTACGAGGGACGATGATTCAAGTTCGAGCGCCCTAGAGGCTCCGAAAACCGCACATATGGCCACCACGACGCTCCGAGTGGAAGGCATGACGTGAGTTCCCACTCCAGATCAACGGCCGGCTCTCCCGAACAACGCCGAGTATCCGCGCTGTTTTTGCAACGCCTTGTTTGTAATAAGCCGCGGGAATTGGGAAAATGTGACTAATGTATATCTTCGTGTTATAGTTGCGGTGCTTGCACTTCCGCAGTTGAAGCTGGCTTCAAGGGCGTCAGTGGTGTCGGCAACGTCTCCGTGAGTCTCGTAATGGAGCGCGCAGTCGTCATGCACGATCCCCAAATCATCAGCGCCGCTCAAGTCCAAGAGATAATCGAGGACCGTGGCTTCGATGCCGAAGTTCTCTCTACGGACCTCCCGAGCCCTGCCGTCGAGCGATTTCCACACGAACAAAACGACAGCGATGGAATCGTGACCACTACCGTGGCGATAGAGGGAATGACCTGCGGCGCCTGCACATCGGCCGTTGAAGGTGGCTTTAAGGATGTTCCGGGGGTTAAGAACTTCAGCATATCGTTATTATCGGAACGCGCCGTGATCGAGCATGATCCTGCTCTCCTCCCTCCCGCCAAGATTGCCGAAATCATTGACGACCGTGGCTTCGATGCCGAGATTATCGATACGGTAAAAACAGATTACGATTCGAAAGCAACCGAACCTTCGAGCAACATAGCCACTACTACAGTCGCGATTGAGGGAATGACATGCGGTGCCTGCACTTCAGCTGTAGAAGGGGGATTCGCAGGCGTTGACGGCGTTCTCAAGTTCAACATCAGCTTGCTGGCGGAGCGAGCCGTCCTCACGCATGACGTTACGAAAATCTCTCCTGAGCAGATTGTTGAGACGATCGAGGACAGGGGATTCGATGCCAAGGTATTGTCGACTCAAATTACTGGCGACCTGGTTGGAGGATCGACGACGTCGCAATTCAAAGTCTATGGCGTCTCCGATGCAGCTTCGGCGCAAGCCTTGGAGGCTGCACTGTTGGCGCTCAATGGCGTGGACTCTGCATCGGTAAACATCGCCTCGTCCCGTCTGACCGTCCATCACCAGCCCAATGTTGTCGGTTTGCGAGCTGTTGTCGAGGCCGTTGAGGCTGCAGGCTTCAACGCCCTCCTTGCAGACAGTCAGGATAACAACGCTCAGTTGGAGTCACTGGCCAAGACGAGGGAAATTAACGAATGGCGCACCGCCTTCCGGACATCTCTGGCGTTTGCCATCCCCGTCTTTCTCATCGGCATGCTCTTCCCCATGTGCTTGCACGCTTTGGACTTTGGCAAGTTCATGTTATTACCAGGTCTTTACCTCGGTGACGTTGTTTGTTTGGTACTCACGATACCCATCCAGTTCGGCATTGGAAAGCGATTCTATATTTCTGCTTGGAAGTCTATTAAGCATGGCTCGCCCACCATGGATGTTCTTGTTATTCTCGGCACTTCGTGTGCTTTCTTCTTCAGTCTTCTAGCCATGGCCGTGTCGGTACTCATTCCTCCCCATTCGAGGCCGAGCACAATATTCGACACGAGCACAATGTTAATTACCTTTATTACCTTTGGGCGCTTCCTAGAGAATCGCGCCAAGGGCCAGACTTCCAAGGCCCTTTCCCGACTTATGTCGCTGGCTCCGTCAATGGCTACAATCTACGCAGATCCAATCGCTGCAGAGAAGGCCACGGAACAGTGGTCCGACTCCAAGGAGAATGAGGACTCCAAAACGCCGGCAACACCCGGTATGAGCGGTTCCGTCTACGAGGAGAAGGTTATTCCTACGGAGCTGCTCCAAGTTGGAGACATTGTCGTCATCCGTCCCGGCGATAAGCTTCCCGCTGACGGTGTTCTTCTACGGGGTCAGACCTACATCGATGAAAGCATGGTGACGGGCGAGGCGATGCCTGTTCAGAAAAAGGCGGGAGATAATGTCATCGGCGGTACAGTCAATGGTGACGGGCGTGTTGACTTTGCTGTTACCCGTGCCGGACGAGACACGCAGCTCAGCCAGATTGTCAAACTCGTGCAGGATGCTCAGACTACGCGAGCGCCAATCCAGCAGCTTGCCGACACTCTGGCTGGTTATTTCGTCCCGACGATTCTCATCCTCGGCCTCGTCACCTTCCTAGGTTGGATGGTTCTCAGCCATGTGCTTTCCAACCCCCCCAAGATCTTCTTGGCAGATGCCAGCGGCGGCAAGATCATGGTTTGCGTGAAGCTCTGTATATCTGTCATCGTATTTGCGTGCCCTTGCGCTCTTGGCCTTGCAACTCCGACAGCCGTCATGGTTGGTACCGGTGTGGGCGCTGAGAATGGTATCCTGATCAAGGGCGGTGTAGCCCTCGAGCGGTTCACCAAGGTGACTCATATTGTACTGGACAAGACGGGAACCATCACATATGGTAAGATGAGCGTTGCTGAGGCGAACCTCGCCACGGCCTGGCAGGATAATGAATGGCGACGACGCCTCTGGTGGATCATTGTAGGATTGGCAGAGATGGGCAGCGAGCACCCCGTGGGTAAGGCCATTATAGGTGCTGCACGCCAAGAGCTTGGCCTTGATACCGAAGGTACCATCGAGGGTAGTGTCGGCGCTTTCAAAGCTGCTGTCGGAAAGGGTGTCAGTGCAGAGGTTGAACCTGCGGTATCTGCTGAACGGGCCAGATACCGTGTTCTCCTCGGCAACGTGACTTACCTCAGGGACAATGGGATCGAGGTGCTGCAGGATGTCGTCGAGGCTTCAGAGCACCTCAACGCCAGCGCGAACAAGGCCAATCCTAAGGCTCCCGCTTCAGGAACCACGAATATCTTTGTCGCCATCAACGGCCAGTATGCTGGTCACCTGTGCCTCGCTGATTCCATCAAGGACGGTGCTGCCGCTGCCATCTCAGTGCTCCAACAAATGGGTATCAAGACTGCCATTGTAACGGGAGACCAGAAGTCGACTGCTCTTGCTGTGGCTAAGGCGGTGGGCATCTCCGCTGACAACGTCCACGCTGGTGTCAGCCCTGATCAGAAGCAAGCCATTCTGAAGGAGATTCAGGCTCAGGGCAAAGTTGTCGGCATGGTTGGTGATGGTATCAATGACTCCCCCGCCCTCGCGACGGCAGACGTAGGTATCGCCATGGCAAGCGGTACGGATGTCGCCATGGAGGCAGCCGATGTTGTCCTCATGCGACCAACCGATCTCATGGACATCCCCGCCGCGCTGCATCTGTCGCGTACCATCTTCCGACGCATCAAGATGAACCTCGCGTGGGCGTGCATGTACAACGTCATTGGCCTTCCCATCGCCATGGGCTTCTTCCTGCCTCTGGGCTTTCACATGCACCCCATGATGGCTGGTTTCGCCATGGCTTGCAGCAGCGTCAGCGTCGTTGTCAGCAGTCTGCTGCTCAAGTTCTGGACCAGGCCCAAGTGGATGGACGAGGCAGCCGTGGCCGGTAAGGGAGGGAAGCTGCGCTGGATGAACGGACAAGGCGTCGTTGGATGGTTCCGTGAGAAGTTTGGCTTGGCGCGGAGGCCAAAGAAGGAGGACGGATATGTGCCGCTTGCGGATCTCGAGGCGGCGGAAGCATAGGCTTGGATACCGTTCATGTCTCTTCGTCCTTGGGTACCATTTCCTTGTTATGCATTGTCATTTGTTTTG